>LUGF01033127.1:199766-216871 GCA_001625245.1 Calycopis cecrops | reverse complement strand
CCAGAGACTCCCAAGTAAAAAAAAATCTTTATGCTCAAAACTTTGCCACGGGCCATGTTATAGTTAAGCCACTGGGAAAAAATGTATGAATCCCTTCCCCCATAACCCACAAGCTGCCACCGGCCTCTCACAAACCGCGACAACACAGCCATCACTTGCAGGATACCTGATACCTACCCGATCGTGCCAACCCAAGGTTAGTAAGAGGTAGTGCGACGCTGCATGCTTGCATGCAGCCGAATTGGGCCGGCACGACCGGGGAGGTACCTCTCGCTTACATGAGACCGGCGTGAAGTGACAGCTGTGCTGTCGCGTTTCGTGCGGTGTGTAAGTAGCCGGTGGCCCATGGAGGTGGGAGGAGAAAGGGGGGCAGCACATCTGTATGTCTCTATGCAGATGTCTATGGGCGTCGGTAGTCATGAAAATGGCTACAACTGCTCGTTTGCCCCCTTATACCATAAAAAAAAAAAAAAAACCCAATGTAGCTTGGTTCTTCTCTTCTTCTTCTCTTCAATGTAGCTTCTTTTCATTCCATTGTGCTTTTAATCTCACAAATATAAAATTATCGTGTCACAATGTTAGTTACCATACTCCTCTGATATGGATCGACCGATTCTCATGAAATTTTGTGTGCATATCGGGCAGATCTGAGAGTCGGCAAACATCTATTTTTCATCTCGATATTTCCACGGGATCTAAACTTACGCGTGTGAAAACGCTAAGCGCTGTTAGTAACATCTAAAGTTAAAAGTATATTTTTAGATTGGTCGTGCCATTGAGTAAGGAACCTCTGGACATCCAGACAGCGGAACCATTCTTCACGGACAACGAATTCGTAATGAAATGGAAGCTGGGGAAATTGTACTTCGACTACAAAACCAAGGAAGACTTTGTTACTACTTGTAACAGTATTGACTGTGATACACCAGAGCTAAGAAGTCGAACTTTCTCATTTGTAACATAATTGTTTTTTTTTACAATTACATTATTTTTACCTGTAAAATGTTATGTAAATATATGATAAGAATGTGATGTATGAATATATAGGTACATAAATAATCAATGACCTCTAAAACGGCCATTCATATTACACATGCAAATTGTTTTATTTAAAATATATAAAAATCTCGTGCTGAAACATCTCAATCGATTATTATGAAATTTTCTGTATATATTTATTAGGTCCAAGAATAGTAAAAAGTTAAATATAATATTTTCTTGTAATCTTACGAGGATGAGGAGCGCAGCTACTAGAATTAAAATACGATGGAGACTAAAATAAAACAAAAAGTCATATTTATTAAATGTTTTACTCGACCAAAGTAAAGACACGGACACAAAAATACTAAGATTAAAACTTTTAATTATTAAAATTATTGCATTTAAACCATGCGAGATGGACGACTATTTAAATATACGCAACTGTCAAGTTACTCTATTCTTCATGGACACGCATTGGAAGTGCGATTCCGTCGGCGATAGTTGTATGCAAAACGCAGCAAAGTTTTTGCGTTAAATTATTATTTTTAACATAGTTATACCCAATAATACTAATATATCAAATGATAAAACGTATTTTATTAATTATTTAGAAAAGCCTTTCTCTCTGTAATTTTCAATATCATGTAATAAATTCATATGTATTGATAAGCGCTGACAAATTTAGGAAGTAAGTCATATAAATACAATGTTGAAAGCTTCTCATGGAGATAGAATCACTAACCTTATATGCTAACAATAAAGGTGTAATAATAATCTAAGCAAAAGTATTGATGGAGATAGAATCACTAACCTTATATGCTAACAATAAAGGTGTAATAATAATCTAAGCAAAAGTATTGACCATGCGCGCGTATTCGGTCACATTGACTGAATAAACACATGTGCGCATGCGCATTGAATTTGTGATCTGCAAGCGTGCTAGCTCCGGCGGAATGGCATCTATAAATTACATTAATACATACATACGCTTGAGCGTTAATGACGATAAATTAATATCCTCAACATGACAATGCCAAAATATCTTCCCACTCTGGCAATATTGACTAAGTGTTGACCACGAATTCGCGATTCGCATTTAGGACCTACATTATTTAAAATCAAAACATCGTAGTCGGAACGAGATTCAAACAAGTTCCTGCTTACGCTTATTCTCAAAGTTTATAGCTAGTTCATTCATTCACTAAAATAAGGAGAAACTCGAGGAATATTAAGAGGTTTCAAAGGCATAATGCCAGCTTGAGTATTTACACGTATGAACGGATTGACTTTCAGGCACTTTTTATAATTTGGCAAGCGTTTGCCCGCCGCTAAGAGCGGTTCACCGCTGCTAAGAGCGCTCAACCGCCAGTGTCGGCGGTTTTTGGCAAACTTAAGGTCAAAATTGTAAGCACATAGAGTATGGAGAAAGAGTTTGTAAGAGTCGAAACTTAACTAAGTTAATTTGTTAAAACAAATAAATGTACGAACACCCTAATAATTATAATCGTCACCATTGGCGTCTTCTGGGTTATATTTATTCTCATCCTCGGGCTCTTGTTTGATTTGGACGTCGAGGGGCGGCAGACTGAATTCTGGATAATCTGAAAATGTAATTATGAAATATTTTATCGACCCGCTTGATACTATTAATAGTTAAAATAAAGACAAATAACATATTTAGGGTGCTGTATTTTATCAAAAAAATGGCGAATCTACATTTCTTTGAGAAACTGCTACAGCAGAGTTTATTTGCAGGCGTTGTCTTTAGCACAACTAAGAATAGCCTTGGAAATTTATTAATTCATCCATACACAGAAAAACAACTCCTTCTGGTGCTGTCAAAATGTTAGCTACGAGTAGACTTCTCAAACTTGACCATTGCGGTCTACATTTTTACATCAGAGGATGTGATTATCAAATATAATCTATGGATGTTGTCATAGATTATCCTACACAAGGTTATGCAGATTCCTTACTCTTCTTTGTTTGGAGGGAAATAGCAGAAAACGCTAAAGCATTTCCGTCACTTAAAAATATTAGTTTATTTATCTGCATTCCAGCACAACTTGTTCCTTTGTGATGTGGCTCCCCCAGAGTGAGATAAAAAGAAAGAGATGGAGATAGTTGTACGAGGATGTTTGTGGGTGTACTCACCGTCTTGTGGCTCCTCCTTGATCTTGATATCCTCGGGCTTGACCTTCGGCTCCTTCCGGTCGCGGTCGCGACGCGAGCGCTTGCGGTCCTTGTCGCGCTCGCGGTCCTTGTCGCGGTCTTTGTCGCGGTCGCGCCGCTCACGCCGCCGCTCCGAACGGGAGCGCGACCTGCGACGGCGTCTGGGGAACAAGCAGGTGCGTTATAATAATATATTTTATCTACACTAATGTTGTAACATTCTACTTATGTTTTCAATACTTGACTTATAATAACTACTGTTATAGCTCAGACAACAAAAAACTCAATTTAAGCAATTTGACATGATGTTATAATATCTAAATCGATATCGTAAAATGTCATTATAACACTGTATGAGAGCGAGAGAGAGAGAGAGAGAGAGAGAGTGGTGAGAGAGCCTTATTTCAAAATCCTAACAGTGCGCGTTCGCTCCTGATTGGCCCTGCGCGCGCTGCAGCTGCGCTCTCATTGGTTCAATGCTAGCTTACGAAGGATTTGCGAGAAAGAGACAAAGCTCTACAAAAAAATGAAAGCAAAAATGAACGCCACAGACAACGAATAATCTACTGTTTAGTAGAAATTTAAAAGTAAAGTCATGTGATTTTTTCTCATTATATTTCAACATTGAAGCTAGTATTTTAACATTGAATTATAAAAAGTATATATTTACGCGCCGCAATTTTTGCAATCAAATGAAAGTATTTAATAAAAATATTTATCTTCAAAGAACATTACATTTTAAATCGTCGGTCAAGCAGTCGTCGCCTCGTCGGTCCAACAACGAATGGGACAATACGCGTGAATTTAATGTTTCGCAATGTTTGATTAATTGATTAATTGCATTAGTGAAGATAAAGTAGTGTATGCAACTGCATATAACACGGGTATTAAAACACTCGTGAGGTACTATTTTGAAACTCGCGTTCGCTCGTTTCAAAAAGTCACACTCGTGTTTTAATACCCTTCGTTATACGACAATTGCATAAACTACTATTCTGGTGACCACACAGATACGCCAACAACGATAAACTTTGAATAAGCAAATGAAAATGACAAAAAATTATATAACAATGAATGTGAATGTACAATTCAGCGACATCATCATTTTAAAGCAATATCTTCTGGGCGACGATACTCATGTGAACTATGCCGATATATGTAATAAAAATGATACTCTTACGTAGATGTAGTGCCGCCGGCCGCGCTGCACGTCCGCAGCGCAACCGGAGAGCTACCTCTCCATTCCACAATACCGGAGTAACAGCTGTGCTGACACGTTTCGTGACGTGTGTAAGCCAGTGGCCCATGGAGGCGTGAGGAGGAAACATGCCCTCCTTTTGCATCTATTATATTTAAAAAAAAACTCACCTCTCCGCTGGCTCCTCGTCGCGTTTCTCCCGCTCCCTCTCGCGGCGGCGCGGACGCGAGCCCGAGCGGCGGCGCGAGCGCGACCGCGACCGACGACGCGTGCCTGCGAGAGTACACGGCTTTATTTCATTCACTGTTGCCCCAAGGCTTCACCCGCGTAAAATATACCGCAAGGTAACCTTTTCTTTAAAATATTTATAGTTATTTCATATTGCGCCTGTAACGTTCAGACAATTTTACGTACCAATACGCAGAAGCTCTCGTAAGAGGTAGTGCCACGCTGCATGCTTGCATGCAGTAGAATTGGGCCGGCACGACCGGGGAGGTACCTCTCGCTTACACGAGACCGGCGTGAAGTGACATGCTGTCGCGTTTCGTGCGGTGTGTAAGTAGCCGGTGGCCCATGGAGGTGGGAGGAGAAAGGGGGGCAGCGCATCTGTATAGTCTATATGCCGATGTCTATGGGCGTCGGTAGTCATGAAAATGGCTACAACTGCTCGTTTGCCCCCCTATACCATAAAAAAAAAAAACTTATATGGGGTTTAAGGATATACTACTCGATCACATTATGTGTGGACCTGGCTGGAACGTGCGCCCTGCCCCCGTTCCCCGTTCACGGCCTCGCGCTCACCCTGTTGCGTCGGTACGGTCAGCGCCGATGCCACATGACGTCATCAACGCCAGGTCCAGAGATAATGTAACCGGGTAGTATGAGCATTTATATTTGCTCTTATAGCCCTAAAGATATATTTGATAAGTGTCAAAACGCAGCAACGTCGATCGTGTGATCGATACCAGAGTAAAGTGACAGCTGTGCTGTCGCGTTTCGTGCGGTGTGTATTTTGTATCAGTTTGCGGTGGCGGATGACTATGGGCTTCGGTAGTCATCGAAAAGGCTTCCGCTACTTTGTCCCCTTGTACTATTAAAATAATTGCAGCCATACATAAGTTATTATGAATAGCCCATCCAATTTACACTCTACTTTTAATCGGACACTTAAAATTATAGTCTCCTTCTATTTATCTACACTTCATAATTTATAACTCCTACTCTTTTCGAACTAACGTCCTATAAGGCATACTACTTTGCCTTATAGGACGTTAGTTCGTAGTAGTAGTTGGTCCATGGAGGGAAGAGGAAGGAGGGCAACGCATCTATATAACCTCTATGCGGATGTCTATGGGTGTTCGTAGTCATGAAAATACTATAAAAAATTAAGGGAATTGAGTAGTAGTAGTAGTAGTAGTAGAGTAGCTGTCATCCAAGGTGCCAAAACACTGTACTCACGGTCGCGGTCCCGCTCTCTATCCCTGTCTCTGTCGCGCTGCTCGAGGCGGTACCTCTCCCTTTCTCGCTCGTTGTCCTCTCGGCCAGAGTGCTTGATGTTCACGTCGGCTCCACCGCGGCGGGTGCCTCCCAGACCGCCACCTGAAGTTTATCAACAGAAACTATAGGATATTCATAAATACAAGGTTGATAAAAGCGAAAGGCATTAAATTTAACCACATATACTATAAGAGCCTACAGTTGATCCGAAACTACTAAAAAAAAAGTTTACAAGTATACGAAAATGCTTTCTTCAAACATGTTAAATAGCGAAAAATGTAATCATGCTTTGTACCTGGCCGCTATAGTGAGCACGGGGTGCGATACAGCGTGTATGTAGTAAAAAAAAAAAATCCTGTGGCTAAAGTAGGTATTGCTCCGATTCATCTGATTTTTGTTGTGGAAATGGAGATTTTATTTAATGCCTCTTGCTTTTTTCAACTTTGTATATGAGTGAAAGAGTAAGACAATCCTATGCAGTAGAGGAGGACAAAAACAATTACACAGTAACTGTCAAACGGTGGCATTTGTTTACATAAATATAGGAAATGTATAGTGCCAATAACATATTATATGACCCAGAGACCGAGACTGGAACTAAAGCCATCATTTTGAAATGACAATCTATTGATAGTTTTATTGGTGGAGCGACGAACCTAACACATTTACCCTAAAGGGATTCGAGAAACATTATTTTGTTCTACCTTTTATGCAAGAGAAACATCTCCAAGCACCATTAATACCGTTTGTGAAATTGTTGATTGTTTGTAATTTTGTTTTTTACACAACCATAATTATAACATTAAAATATCACTCTTTTATTTGTAATTTATTATTTCTAATAACTATTAAAATGATTATAAGATATCATGATTTCAGTGTTGTGATGGCATAATTTTAACGAGTCCCTGCATCATACATTATTTATACTCCAAAAATAGGAATTTTTGTTTTAATGGCACTTGGCAAACAATGGCACACTTCATTAGACTAGAGCGCTGCTGTCACCAGGGGTTATATATGTTTGTGGCACTATACGATGATTGTAGCCGATTGACATTTGTGTCATTGTCAGGTCACTTCAGAGTTCCAATAAATATATTTTGTCACTTTAATTTGCTGACACAAAGAACTTTCTCAAATTGTCAAAATCCAAAAATTATCTATATTTTAAAGAAATAAGTAGAATATGATATTCTACTAATTTCTTTAAAATAAGGATATTCTACTAATTTATTTAAAATATAGATATTTTTGGATTTTGACAATTTGAGAAAGTTCTTAGTGTCAGCAAATTAAAGTGACAATAAGCAGGCTACATTGCTGGCAGAACCGATAACAGCTGGGGAATAAAGTTTCTCGAGTGGCGGCGGTTCCCGGCCTTGGTCAAGGTTGCGGGGAGCCGCCGCGCTGGTTGCAAGTGGCTCGTGACCGACTCTCTTTCAAGTCTATATTTTTGTTCAGCCTATGTTGTCCCACTGCTGGGCAAAGGCCTCCCAAATAAAAGAGAAACAAACAAGTCTATTAGTACCACTATAATTAGTGCTCTTCATTATATTGATATCAATATGTAAATAAGCATGTAATAGTCATATAAAATTGTCAAACCGAGATCAAGTTAAAAAAAAAACATCTCAGGTCAAAAAAACGGCTCATTTAGGGTTACGTACAATTGCGATTCGGATGTAATATTGACAACAAAAAGCATGACAACCTAACGTTTGTGGTAGTATGCGAACATTTTATATGAGATTTTCTTCGTTCTTGCAAAATTTCATGATAATAGTTCAACAACAAGTCCCTACCGGCTTTAGTTACCATGCTATAGACATAACATACACATAAGTATAATATGTGTCTTTTAATGACTTGGAAAGTATAATAATTATTCCATTAGCATACCTTAGTATTTAACATGAATTTCAGCTTGATCCTTACTCGGGTTCCTATTAGGCTTTTTCTTTTAGGGGTACGTAGCTCTAAGACGTCTAAATATCGTAAATAAACATCTTATACGAAAGACTCACCAAGTCTCCTCGGCAGCCAGCCCTTGACAGTCCTAGCCCGTTCTACATCCACGAGCACCCTTTTGCCGTCTATCTTCTTGCCATCAGCATGTTTATACGCGGCTGTAATATTTGAAACTGTCAATACACTGAAAGTATGCAATCTTTCATGCAAGCCCAAACTCGTTTTCTAATTATTAAATAATCTGTATAATTTTTTTTGTACATATCTTATTCAGGTCATGGGCCTACATGAAAGATATACTAATAAGTATTGGTTTACAAAAATTTTATTTATGAGATGAACAATAGCTAGAGAAAATTGAAAATTAATTATTTAGGGTTTTTACATTTATTTTTATTGGAATTTACTGAGTGTATTTATGCAATTAATTTTGTCGTGATAAGGAAATCTAATAATTTTACATATAACTTCAAAACAAGAGAAAAAATAATGAAATGCACTTTAAATACGTTATTAATTAAGGCAATAGTGTGTTCTGACAATGTTCTTTGGCATGTTTGTTTGTTTTCTAAACACTTCATGTAGTTCAAAAAATTCTTGATTAAAATCAATGTAAACCAATATTATATGCCTATCATTGAATCATGACTTATGAATGAATAGGCATATATTCTAGATACAACATATATATTGAAGAAAGTTTATGGGCAATTTTTAATATTTATGTTAAAAATATTAATAATCACCCAACACAAAAACCTAGTATACCTACCGACCAAGCCGACAGACGTACATCTTAAAAAGTTATACCTACCGTTGTAACTACTTACTTTAACGACCCAAATTATGAAGTACTTACTTTCGTTTTAAATATAGAAAAATCCGACGAGCGCCGGTTGAATTTACCATTTTACCTGGTGCGCATTACTTACGTATCCCAAGCGCAACAATGTATTAAAAAAACTTAACCATATACTAAAGTGATTAATCAGAATTTATATTACCTATACAGTTATAACTGTATTATTAATTTGAAACAAAAAAAAGAAACGAACGCTAATTTTTATTTCCTCGTAGGTCGCATAAAATATTCCATTTTTGAAAAGTTTCAACTTACCAACCTTTTATTAGTATCGCGGCGAAATGCATTTCAACTTACCAACTTAATTTTTAGGTTTTTAACGTAAAAAAGATTGTTTTTGAAATTCGAATTACCTCAACTTACGATTTGAAATTGACATTAGGTGAACCATTTAAAAATATATCAACTTTAAATATAGAATCTACCTATGACTAACGTTATTCCGTTTAAAATTTTTATATTGTATGTTGGCATCTTACCACCACATACAAACCTATTAAAGTACGTGGCCGGTATTCTCGAGATTGTGTGGTAGGGTCTTTACGGCTGGGTCTGT
This sequence comes from Calycopis cecrops, assembly GCA_001625245.1. Lineage (NCBI taxonomy): Eukaryota > Metazoa > Arthropoda > Insecta > Lepidoptera > Lycaenidae > Calycopis > Calycopis cecrops. The sequence goes on along the minus strand of LUGF01033127.1, from coordinate 207,634 downwards.
GGTGTGAATAGAAAAAACCACTTATTAATCATATTACATATTTAATGTCCGTTGTGATGCCATTAACCATCCTTCTTGGAGGTATTTGTTTATCAAAAGTGTAATCTTTATTCTGTTCTATGTTCATTTAAATATGAATATTGATCAATATCCACATTAAAATTCCTCCAACAAGGTATATGGTTCCCGAATGGTTCTCATACTTTTATTCATAATATATTTACAGACACGAAATAGCTTGTTTCGTATTATTTTATAAATTACAATATAAAAATATGACACATATTTTCCTATTTCACTTAGATCACTGAACTTGTAATTTCAAACATTTTTATTTTGTTGCCAATTCAAATATAATATTATGAGTAAAAGTTTGTTAAATTTCAATTTTCAAATATAAAAATATATCAATATTTGATCAATTATATTTAGAAATACGCAGCTGCTATTGTAACAGTATCTTAATATGGTAATATAATGTGAGTCATAATGACATGATAATTGATATGTTTGGAACTAATTTAGAATATAGCAGAAGCAGCAACGTGTTTCTTTTCAAATATGATTATAATTTATCACAAAACACTCACAGTGCATGTCCCTCTCATGCTCATATTCAATAAAGGCATAGCCCCTTGGTTTTCCATTTTCTTTGTCATATATCATATAAATCTGAAATGAGATGATACATAAAACTTTAGTAATACATGATATATTTTTATAGGTATATACTAGCTGCGCCCCACGGTTGCACCCACGTAAATTTCGATCCCGCGGAAAATAAAAAAACATCTCATGGCATCCCAAAGAAACATTTTTCGGGATAAAAACTATTTTATGTGTTAATCCAAGTTACCCTCTATGTGTGTGCCAAATTTTTTGAAAATCGCTTCAGCATTTTTTGCGTGAAGGAGTAACAAACTAACAAACTTTCGCATTTATAATATTAGTAGGATTTTTGAGTATGTATAGAAAATTAAAAACTATAGTATGTAGAAGTACAGTACAATTTGATTATTATGTAATCTGCGATAAGATCGGTTGAAGTAATGTAATGAGTACATATTTTACTAAATAATCTCACCTTTTTTATTTGTCCATAACCTTCAAATTCTCTCCGAAGTTTTGATTCGGATGTGTCATAATTCTGCAACAAGAATTTTCATACGTAATTAATAAAATCTTTTATTAATATTTAAAATTACATTTTTCAAATAATATCGCTTCATGTTATCACACTTAAAACAAAAGGACAAAAACCCAGTTGCTTGAAGTATTAACAACTGAAAAGAAAAGAACAAGAAATATGTGGCACAGCTTAGAGCTTCATTAGTTATTTTTATCAAGATTACAACTGCTAATATTTGATTTTTTTATATTATTTTTTAAATATACTTTTGGTATCATTATTCAAAATCCTACATTTTGATACCCCAATTGATGCTATGAGAGGAAACAATATTTGGACATCACACATTTGAGTGTAAAAGCTGCCATTTAGTTTTTCTAACATGCTTTGTAGTGTTCATGTTATGAAAACAAATGTAACAACTCTCATACAATAAATTCTGTTAAGCCCTTCACGCTGTAGACGGGAATACAGAAATTTACATACAAAAATAGAAATATTTAAAAAACAATACCCTCAATCTGATGCCGTCGCTAGAAATAAAGTAATTTAAATTATGTTTACTTACAATTCTAGCAACAAAAAGTGATTTGAAAGGATCTCCAGTAGCTCTTGGGTTTGTGCTGGGATCCCACATAGCTATTTCCTGTTCTAACTTGTAGGCAGTCTGCTCTGCCCTCTCTCTTCGACGTCTTTCCAATCTTTCTTCTCTGGTTTCCACTCTGGTGGGTGGAGGAGTTTCTGAAGGGTGCTAATGAGAGAATATGATTTTTATTGCAAGTAGACATTCTTGTCAAGTGTTGTTCTATTTACTAAAGCTAAATTCTAGTGCTGGGGAGGCAGAACTGTAAACCAGTTCAATCTCAAAATCATATTAATAATATAGTATGTGCATTTATATATATATATATATATATATGCTGTTGGAGCTTTTTGGTAACTACTGACACCTATATATAACTGATATACAGATCTCTTAACTTGGACCACCTGAATACACAAACACCACATAAATTACACAAACACAGCTACAAGTACAACTACACTCTACTATCTCAGGAATTTGAATTTGGTAAATTCTGATGGTTTACCTGTATAAAACTGTATCACAAGGGATTTTTTTTTTAAATACAAACCAGTTCATATTTTATTTTAGATCAAATCATGATTTGATGCAAATCTATTCCGTAGTTTTGGCTTGTAAGAGCAAAAAAATAATACAAAATTTTCATTATAAAATGATTCGGATATTAATTACTCGAAATAGATCTTTTGTGTGTTTAACTGTTTTTTTTTCCTTTTGAAAAGGCCCTTAGTATTATATTGGATGTGCTAGGTCGGTTTTTTTTGAGATTATTTTTAATGTCTAAGTGAGCCTTCACACATAAGTTGTAGTGTTCAGAAGCTTGCATGAGCGGAGACTTCTGATGTATTTATTGCATTTAGTATTGGGCAGAAGTAGTTGTCGCCCACAAAACTTCGACGGCGAAGGAGTGTTGTATGTTTGGCTTGTCATGAGCACAGTTCGTGGCATTTTGTCGTAGTTGATAGGGACAACGATGAATGAACTAGAAAATTGGCTGATAATAAATAAAATAACTCGGCACTCAACACTTTTTATTGTATTATTGTAAATTTTAATTAAAAAGTTACATAAAAAATATGACTATGGACTAACCTCAAATAGATGTAGAAAAGAGCCGACTCCATCATAGCCTTTTTGCTTCTTTTCGTGAGGAAGTTTTGCTGCCGGTGGTAAATATGGGATGGGATCTCGGGCCGCAAATAATGCAAGAAGATTAGGCGGTAAAAACTGCGTCATTGTTACCACACCAATTTATGAACACAAATTAAAAACACCACATCAACTATTACATTGAGACTCAAAACACATTTTACTTATTCGTTTTAATTTTTAATGTATAATATATATCTTACTGGAACTAAAACAAACGATTACTTTCATTACAATTATTTCAATCTTTAGTAAATATAACACATTGATCATTAAAATAATCTGATAACTCTCGAGGCTCGGGATTTACACCGCCATTACTTTTTGCTTTCGTTGCACAGATCCACAAACTTCAAATATCACAACGCACAAAGCCGTCACAAAGCACTAACTATTGCACAGATAATCAAAAATGTACTTAGTTTAAATAATTTTGTTATTTATTGCTGCTGGTAGCTGTGCGCCGATTACGCGAACGGAGAGACCCTATAGCATATAACCTATGGAGTTGGCAAAGCTGGACGTTCCTCTCTGCCAAAGTACATTGCCATATTATGCCAATACAGTTAATTAAAACTATAAGTTAAATAGTAGACTTTCGACTGGCCGCCATTTCGTATCGCTAATCGAGCGATCTATCGTGATTAAGCTCCCGAGACTACGTTGTCTATGTTCCGCTGCTGTTCAATAAGAAATTTCTTTAAAATTTTACTGAATTTGTTTTGGTGATAGGTGTTAGGAGGCAGGTTGTTGCACAAATGAAGATGTACCACTGGTTGAGTTTGGGTTTAATAACTCCTAGTAATATTAGTAAGTTGTTATTACATCTCTATCCTTACACAATAAGTTGCAATTGGTGTTTTTGATAGCAGTTATGAACTGCTAGGGATCCATTCTACTCCTACAGCGCTGTTGTGATGTTTATAAATGATTTTGTGACCTTTTTTGGAGTCTAATTGGCTGTATAGGGATTCCTGGGCATTAGCTTGTTGTGTAGCTATAACTTTATAGGTAAACTTCTTGACTTTCTTATAATCTTCTCTATCGTCCAGTGTTTGAGAAGACTGCCCGACCTTAAAAGCAGCTTTCTTCCGCTGTAATGCATTTCGCACTTCCTATGACCACCACCACGTCTCGTTGGCTCTTTCCCCTCCCTTTTGTTCTGCCCAGGACGATATTTGCAGCTGTCACAATGGCCTTAACTATTTGATCTGGGATCAAATAGTTAAGGCAAGTCAACATCTTGTCCAAAGTCAACATTTAATGCTACCAGATGATTACGAAATTCGACGATCTTCTCTCCTTTTAAGTTCCACCACTTAATAAGTCCTGGGGTCTGCCGTGGTTTATTTTTGGCTTTTTTCATAGCATCCATCACGACAATGCGATAATAGTGACAGCACATTCTCCAGGAATCACATTGCAGATCGAATCGCGGTCGATATGTGCTCGGTTAATTAAAATGTAGTCTATCTGAAACTGTGTTTGACCACTTCGGTATGTTAATTTGTGCGCGGTCTTTTTGGCAAGACCAAATGCTGCGGCTGCTGAAATGCTGAGAGGATAACTTTCCTCAGTCATTTAGTGTATCATATCCATGGCCACCGAGTACTCTTCTGAAGACAGCATTTAAATCGCCTCCTAGCAAAATGGAAAAAAAAATCCTTGCTGGGTACTCGTTCTCGTATCTTTTTCTGTCCTGCTGCAACCGATCTGGGGAGCATATTATGCAGAAAAGATATTGACTACTTCTCCTTGTCCTAGTACCTCTAAAGACATCAGTCTGTTACATACCCGGTTGACCTCTAGAATAGATTTCAGTTAATAATCTTTGACAGCAATCGCTACTCCATTTCTTCCATACTTTGCACCGTCGTACATTAGCTTGTAGTTTCCGATGTCCCGAGCTTTCTATCCATTCCAGCGAATTTCTTGAGGCAAGCGAAAGTTTTTTCTTCGACTTTCTTCGACTAAAGAGCGAGGCTAATTCCTTTGTTTTCCCAGTTAGTACCAAGATTTAAAGTAGCGAAGCCGACCTTGATGTTACATGTTGGTAATAATGTCGTTAGCCGAGCACGTCCACGACTCGGTAGCCCTATCATACTATTCGTAAAGGTAGGGCGGTGTGTCTGCGACGCCCTATCTGTTTTCCTCAATTTATTATGTAACCTTTCCATATACAATACTTGGCGTAAATTTTAGGCTTATTATTCCATTACCAATTTGAAATAGGAAATCCCTGGATATTACATATTTAATCCCTAAAGATATTACATATATATCCCCTTGTATTTAGTAAAGGGTCACCAGAATCTCATCATTATCCCGCAGGATGTAACCACGGGCAAGTGAGGTTGACATTTGGGTTGATAAAGATGATAGTTCCAAACCCTTTAGACCCCTACTAATCAATCTATATCCCCCAACTAAACATGATATTCCATGATAACTTATTACTGTCGCTATAACGTCAATGCTTGACGTTGTCGTGTTTTGATTTGCGAAGCGAGGTAGCCGGCATACTCACGCACGAGGCATCACATCCTAGCTTCCTGGTCGGCAACGCACCATTAAAATCCTTGGTGTTATAGGCGTCGGATTTCCACCAGGAGAAACGACTGCTTGTTTGCCTTCCAAGATATAAATATATTTCCGTACAATCTGGGATATTTTGTGAGGTTCCGGAGGCCAATAGACCAATAGGTTATAACGGGGGTACACAACGCATATGATTTTGCGAATGTTTATGGACATAGAAAGTCGTTCGACCTTAGTCAAAAACAGGCAAAGTGCGAGTTGGACACGCACACAGAGGTTTACGTATTAATGGATGGTACGGGCATTTAAAATTATGCTACCTCCATTATACATTTTGCATGAAACGAATTACTACACGTATTGGCGTAAATTGTACGCCAATTTCTCTTGAAGTGAGAATCTTCATTTTAAAGTGAGAATCGCCAGAATTCTCACTTCAAAATATGATAGCAGCACACTTATAAAGGTTTTATTCGAAATCATAGTCATAACTCATACCGGAACGCAGTGTCGGATTAAGCTCTGGCCGGGCCCGGGGCTGGGAGTAAAAATGGGGCCCTTTTATGGGCACAAAAATCGTCATAATGTAATATCATAAAAGAATAGTATAATTACTTGTACTTTGATTACCAAAAAAAAAAAGGATATTCTTAATATCCATAATAGTGTAATTACACGGGACTCTGGACTCTAGAGTCCAAGGTGACATTGGACTCGTGGCCTTGGACTCTAGAGTCCAGAGTCCCGTGTAATAACGAAATGGAGTCCACTTCCTGTAATGTGATTGGCTACTGAAACCATATCCGATATAGACTATAGACGACCATAGCTAATAAGTTCACCCCCGACACGTTCCCGACACGTTTCGTCGGATACACAACCGAGATAATGATACCAATAGATTATCCACCCATCATTTAGGGGATAATTGAGAAGATAATTAAAAGAAGAATTTCACTGATTATTACAAAATATAATACATTATAACATTTTCTAACTTGAATTCATTAACTAATTTTTGTGATTGAAATATAGCAAAGTATTTAATAAATAACATGAGTGAAACGTATTTTAAGTACATTGAGTTAATGGAAGGAGAAGAGAAAAGGAATTAAAAATAATCTGAGCTATAAAAACAGTCCTTGTATTTGCTGCTATATTATTAATGGCAGTGGTTAATATTATTAAATAAATAAAATAAAATAATTAATTACTATATAATTATTAAACACCAAAATCTTTGAAATTTTCAGCTTCAATCAATTAAATCTCTTTCAGAATGTATGTATATACTACTCGTACGCGATAAGTTGGAACCTGTGCGTTGTGATGACACCGTGGCATGTTTGTACTGCGTGCAATCCCTTTTTTAATATAAAATACAATAAAACACTATTTATTAATGTATCAGTAAAAGAGTTAACTCTAATATACGTGTATTAAATAATATACTTTTTATACTGAGAAGATGATTCTCATTTCGTATTTTGAACTCATTTAGTTTTCCTTCTTCTATATTATATAAAAGGTACTCTGTGGTTTTATATCATATTATTATTAATTAACAATGTTTTAAAGTGTGGTCCAGACGGTGGTATCCTTTTGCATACAAAGTACGCTTCACTTGTGAGGATATTTTTCTGGAAATTTGTTATTCTTCGAACTAAGCATGACCTTACATTACAGCTACCACACGTTTTCTTATTCTATTTTGCATACAATTCATTGTGCCATTTTACGTAAGCTAAATAAAAAAAATAAGCACACAGTATTTTAAGTAGTAGTATTTTAACCTTACGTCATTATATTTTTTCACAATTACACGTTATCCATCGACTTACATTACGAATTTATTATTTATTAACAAATTACTTCAATAGTGATAATTAAAAAAAAATAAGAAATCATTTGGCGCGTAAAAAGTCTGCAAGTGATATATCTATTTAATCTAAAAACTAATCTAAAAACAAATGACTAAAGACAAATATATTTTGCATCTGCATACGAATATAATACAAAGTTTGATCATAATATAATAATAGAAATACTATCATGTTCTTTCAAAAACAATTTTAAAAATAGTAAACATTTAGTTTAAAGCCATTACTTATATTTTTTAGACTCTTTATAGAACTTTCGAATATACACATAATGTTAATGAAGGATTTATTCTTAATCTTAAAGGTAATTTTCTTTAGTTGTATGAAACACTGACATTGATTATCTGTATTCTCAAAAACAATCCGACAAGCGAAAAAAACTTTCCGATCGTGTCATCTCCATAGAAAAAAAACCGGAACCAGCAGATATGTCCTTGGACTCTAGAGTCCAGAGTCCCGTGTAATAGCACTATAACTCTCACATTCTGGCTCAGACCTCGGTTTGAGACGGACCTCTTACGTACGGCGAACGTCTGCCTCGAACAATAGATTTTTTTTTTTTTTTGCTTTTTTCAAAGCAAAAAAC
>LUGF01033127.1:184048-199268 GCA_001625245.1 Calycopis cecrops | reverse complement strand
ACATTTTACTTATTCGTTTTAATTTTTAATGTATAATATATATCTTACTGGAACTAAAACAAACGATTACTTTCATTACAATTATTTCAATCTTTAGTAAATATAACACATTGATCAAAAATAATCTGATAACTCTCGAGGCTCGGGATTTACACCGCCATTACTTTTTGCTTTCATTGCACAGATCCAAAAACTCAAATATCACAACGCACAAAGCCGTCACAAAGCACCATGAACCTATACCTAAATATTTAATATAAATCCGTGCAAAGCACTAACTATTGCACAGATAATCAAAAATGTACTTAGTTTAAATAATTTTGTTATTTATTGCTGCTGGTAGCTGTGCGCCGGTTACGCGAACGGGGAGACCCTATAGCATATAACCTATGGAGTTTCAGAAAGTTACAAACTCTTCAACGGCTTTTGATACTAATGTATTTTGAGCAGCTTAGAACTTTTCCCCGCTAAGAAGTAGTTAAAATTTTGGAAATTTTGGAGAATCGCGATGATACCAAACTTCTAATAACGATCCCGATAATTATTTTCTCCTGGAGAAAAAAATCATGTCTACGCTAAGGCCATTTTAGTTACCGCGCGCGAGCTATCCTCGATTTCAGAGTCGCGAGGAGAGGGAGCTGTCGGTCCGTTTGACCATTATAATAATAGGTAGTTTCAAAATTAGTTATTATAATTGCTCTCTCTCATATCGGTGTGCATATCTTTTAACCAAGAGAGAGATCGGTACCCCTTTCGACACAAAGCTGCCCGACGAAAAATCATAGCAATCAGATGAAGCGGTATTGGAATTCTCTTCGTTTCCGCAGCATTAATTTAGGTCCTTCGAAGATGCTGCTACCTTGTCGTGGTGGGCTTGCGTCCCTCTATGATCCCCAAGGGTATATAGGGCAGGGCTAGCTATACCGAACAGGCTTGGAGGGAGAGGCAAGATTAAGAGCGGCTTGACTCAAGGTACTCCCCCGTCCCTCTGAATCAGCAGAGGGGGGCGTATATTGGAATGAGTAGCGGGTCCAATGTGGACATTGGCTACTGGGCCCATGTGTCAGGTCTCAGGGTGGGAACCTGACCCTGTTGCATGGTTTCGACGTCGTAGTAGGGACTTAGTAACTTCGAGAACATCTGTTGTGCTGTGTAAGGTTAATCGCTTGCATTCCTCAAACCTTCGTGGGCGCATTCAGAACAACTTTAGTAAAGCTCATCACTCGCTCAAATGCATTATGCATTACGATTCTAGAAAGGATTGAGATATTTATTTATTGATTTAGTAGATATAAGTATAAATTACTAATATTTAGCCAATCATTTACATTTTTTCTATGTATATTATTTCTATGTATGCAAATATTTATATTACAACTAATTATAACAAAAATGTCATCTACAAATAGTCTGAAAGTCATTAATGTAGAACAGAAACAGGAGCTGGCCGAACACACTTCCTTGTGGAACACCACAGCCGTTGATTCTACATTATCATTTGTGTACAATTAATACGTTTTTACTGTTAAGTAACGTAATTTCAACAAATTTGTCAGCATTTTAAATATAATTCGAACCAATCTAGGGCACATCCTCGTATACTTAGACGTATTGTGATCTGAAAGTGCTACAAAAAAAAAACCGGTGGTTCCTTTCATATTATAGAACAACAATAACATGTCTTTTTCAGGTGTTGAGTGTTGACAGACATACCGACAGCGTCTTAGTAATATAGTACCGATTTGACTCTTTTGATACAAAAAATAATCAAACGCCAACGAAAGTTACTTACTTCAAAATAATTTATCAGCACACATAGAAAATGCTTTATTCATAATCATGGTAATTATAATATGTACCCAGATTACTATAACACTTCAGCGTTGTTAATAATATTATTGCTACCAAAAACGACACCACGAGAACAACTAACATTATCCTGATCAGATTGCGATCAAACCAGTTGGTTTCCTTATGGTAAACAACATGACTGTCATTGTATTTCTGTAGTATAGGCATCATATTCCAGTAGGTAAAACATATTAATCTATGATAGACATTCCCTCTTAATTCTTTTCACTTTTACTCTGAAAAGAAAGAGACGGTTAGAGATTCAGATTTTAAAATTAAATATTCTTTGTTCAGTATTGACTACATGCTTTTATTTAGGCGCATCCTGACCCCTGGTCCCAATGCTCCTTTGGGGTACCAGACAGAGGTATGAGTAGCCCCGTCCGGCATAGCCTTGGGGATAACAGAAGCACGGAAGACCCTCACAACGGCAAGATGGCAGCACCTTGGATTGCCTACGTACCTAAACTAAGGTATAGACTTTCTTCAAGTTGATTGAACGATGTATAATGTAAGTTGTGACGTTGAAGAGGAATATGCAGCTCGTGTATGACTAAGTAGTACAAATTTCTATGTTCTTAGGCTCTATACGTCTAATGTTAATGCTCAATATCGTTATATTTATTATAGCATCATAAAATATAGTTGTAGAATGTAGACACGGAAAAAATAAATCAAATTTTTCCTAACTTTGATATTTGTAAACTCTGATAATGTTGTTAGGACTTAAGGAATATTCTGTTACGACTATAACTGGTTTGTATCTGTTGTAGCTGTAGGCAAGAAGATATATGTTTATATAATATAAATAAAATCAGCGCTATATCTGCCGTCTTGAGATTATTACTGTATACTCCTTTTATCTGTAGGTTATATAACTTTATTATTATTCTTTTGCTTACGTCATAACTTCTAACATGTGCGCATAATCACATTGAATAGTTTATATTTAAACTTTTTTCTACTGACTGCACAATTGCAACCATATCTACTAAAATAAAAGATTATATTTATTTACAGAAATTTTACAACTCTAAATCTCCTGACTGTCAATATAATTTGTGTCAAAGTTGTATTTTTTTTAGTAGGCGAATGCTAAAGCGATGAAAATGATTGGTGTGATTTTTCGCAGTTGGATATGTCGAGCATGTATAGTGCGTTGGCCTAAAACCCTTTAAAACGCTATAACTACCTACTAATTTAGAAGCAGCAGCTATGACGTAATCCTACTAATATTCTACGTGCGAAAGTTGTTTGTTTGTTACTCCTTCACGCAAAAACTGCTGACCCGATTTTCATGAAATTTGGCACACACATGGAGAGTAAATTGGAATAATACATAGGATAGTTTTTGTCCTGAAAAAAATGTTCCTATGGAATGCCATGGGATGACTTTCTATTTTCCACGGGATCGAAATTTACGCAGGTGAAACCGCGGGGCGCAGCCAGTAGGGATATAAGACTGAGGATAAAAATACCTATTGCACGCCAACGAGGATAGGGCGAAGCCGTAAATCAATCACAGAAAAGTGCTACCAACCTAAATGTTACGTTGTTATGATATGTTTGTAACTCTTTGATTACTCAAAGTGCCTTGATCTTTAAATATACGCTCATTTGTGAGTGATCTATGTAATATCTAGAAGTGTTTACATTATAAATAATAAGTTTTGGACTATAGTTCCATATTAAAATTATACGCATATTATACCTACACATATTTTGGACCTGGACGCAACGCGCCTAGAGCCATTCTAATGAGTACAAAGATACGTATTCTGATCAGCTTTGCTGCGTCCCGTGCTACTGCGGCCATGCCGGCCATATTCGCTGCCACCAGATTAAAGAGGCAGTCAATTGAAAGTAGGAGTCGCTGTTGTCTGGATACAGCAAAGACGACATCACCATCAACAACATTAGGTGACAAAAGTTTTAAATCTGTAAATTTTATAATAACTACTTAGTAAGTATTTTTAACACTAGTCTCTACGCCCTAAGATTCTAGACAGCTTCTGAGATAGTCTCCTTTGTATCATACGTAAATGTATTCCTCTGCGTCAACAAAAAAAAGTCTACGGGCATATGCTCTTGTCCGAGCAAACAGTAACAGATTACCAAATCCAAAATCACAAATTTTCATCGATATTTTTTAGACGAGATAATATTCAAATAGGAAATAAAACAAGACATGGACTTAAAAAAATGTATTCATTGCATACAAGGCACAATCACTTTCAGGTACAATCCATAAAAACAATCATCACTAAATACTATTTACTCTATCCAGTTTTCTAGGTTAAGTAGTGTCCGCAAAAGCGAATAGTCCGAAACGATTGGACCCGACCGATCCTGTATAAGCGACGATTCTTCAGCAATGTGAACAGGGCAAAGTCGTAAATCAACCAGAGAAGTGTTACTACCTAAATGTTAGGTTAGGTTAGGTAGTTAGGTACGTTTATTTTCCCCAAATGTACTCACATTTTCTAACTTACAAACTTATCAAAATGACTTATCTTTACATAAACGCTCGTTCGAGTTATTTGTGTTATTTATTGTATTGAAGTCCAGATTAGGCGTTTTACGCGCGAGTCGACTCGCGCTTAGCTCTGTACGCAACAACGGCCCGAATATGTCGACACGCCGACAGCTCGCGAGTGTTAGACCCCGTCCAGATTGAGCGTATTACGCGCGTATTAGGCCTGACTACAAACAATTTAACGAGGTGGTCGGGGTTCAAGGCCCTCACGAGTCGTGTTTCTTTTTTTATGTCTTTCTTTTTTACATTATTATGTTGCACATTAAATATAATAAAAAAGTACTGAACTATATTTATTACTATTTACTAACTACGTGTGTGAAATTTTGAGGGACTTGAAACCCGACCACCTCGTTAAATTGTTTGTAGTCAGTCAGGCCTAATACGCGCGTAATTCGCTCAATCTGGACGGGGTCTTAGACGCGCCTGGACGCGACGTATGTAGCTCTAGTATCTCGGCGCGCGAGTCAAAACGCTTAATCTGGAAAGGCTTTTCGTCTAAATTCTAAGGCCAGGTCATCAGATCATTTCTACTGCTAGAGCTGCCCTTCTAGAGCCCGGGGAAGACCTTTCGGAGCCCCGAAAAAACAAGAGCCGCTCGTGGTTCTAGGTATTTGCCACGAATACAGGGCGTCTCGTGGCGCGCACACGCAAGTTAGTTACTGTATCACGCTGGTTGCAGCCGCAGCTCGCAAAATTTTAGGCATTAAATACTTACAACATAGCAACTATGTTAAATTGATATTTAATATTGAAATTATATTCTCGTATTTAAAAGTCATTCGCAAATATGCAAATAACAGTTTATATTTCAGCCACCATTTGCGTGGCAGTCTAGGTAGGTACTCGTTAGCAATTACATATTGTTTTGAGGCTTCAATTAGAACATTCAGAAAAAGGTTTCATGAAATTTGGTTTTACAGATGTGACCGACGCGACGTGTGTTGCGCTAACAAATTATGAAACATGGAAAGGGTAAATAGTTCTTATCGCAACGTAAAGATAAAATAACAGAAATAATTTATTATAATTCAGTACATAATAGTTTTAAATTACTAATAATATAAATAATGTGGAAGTTTGTGACGATGAAATGTTTACATCACAATAATATAAATCTTTTAAAATTTATTTCTTTGCAGGCCTTGTAACATAATACTTTGTTATTCGTGACTGACATTGATTGAACACATTTTATTTTTTGACCTTTGATTGGCAAATGTTTTGTAAGTTGCTGATTAAAGGCGACAACATACACGCAGAAACTGGCGACTTAAGCGTTTTCAGAAGCTGAATGCAGCGACTAGACGCGGGGAGCGCACACTTCAAGACGCCAGACGCGACAACATAGTCGCTAAGGTATGGCAATTAATATTAATTAACGTCTAAATGCAGTCGCGAGAATCGCACGATTCTACTGCGACCGGTCGTAGAGAGTCGCTAAATCGTGCGACTGCATCGAGACAGCCACAAAGTCGCCGGTCCCTACGTCTAAAAGTCGCGTGTGCTGTAACTCTAAATTGTACTCTTTTGTGATAAATTCTTACAAAATATTGTTCATTCTTAACCGGTAAACTCATGTGGTGTGTCGAAGCTGACACACTTTTTTATCACCCTTTATAAGTCTATTTCTGAACAGAGGCATCTTTTAGTGAACACCAAAACGTTTATATACTGTAAACGGGATTTAATCGTGTTATAAAATCGTAGTATTTACCTCGACTCTCGACGTATCGGCCGTAATGCATCGGCCGCGGTCACGAGTAGACTCTTTTATAATTCCGGCCCGTAACGGTTAACGATAAACGTAACGTGGTCACGAGTAGAGTCTACTCGTGGCCGAAACGTCGAGAGACGAGGTAAATACTTCGATTTTATGACGCGATTAAGTCCCGTTTACAGTATATAAATATGAATACAAATCGTGAAACCTTAAAACAATCCACCAAAACGTTGTCCCCAAATATTTTATTTTATTACCTAAGAAATCTTACAGCTAATACAATATAGTTGACATAAATATAGTTGAAAAAGGCCCATTAAAAGTACATTAACGAAACAAGAATAATATTATATTTAGTTAATCAATATTTCTTTATTCGCTACTATGGACCCTGAAGGCAAGATAAAGCCTATAATAAATGGCATGAACACAACTATATTTTAAGCAGATTTAAGTCAAATATAAGCCGTGTACTTGCTTACAGACCAGGACAAATTAGTATACAAGGTTTTGTTTCCTGCTAAGTCCAGGCCCAAGACCGATAAAATCACCGTGCTCCACCCAGAAGGCAGTGCCATTTTGTATTTTCTCGCTACACAAAGATGACTTAGAAAATATTATGCTATATTTAAAGAGTTTCACTCATATCATGCGCTCTGGAGCCATCTACGTGATACGGCATCTATCCGACTCGGTGTCTTCAGTTTTTTTATCTGCATTTTCTTGAGGCTGAAAACAAAATTACTGTATATTTATATATAAAAATGATTGTTTGTCTGTATGTTCTTTATAGAATCGTAAACTATACATTTGATCATGCAATGATCTTTAGCAAAGTTGTTGTGCATGAGCCCGGGAATGTTTCTCAGTTGGTACGACCAATTTTCGACAGATGGCGCCTCGCGAAGCAACACACGCAGGGTACCGCTACCTAAATAAATTTTACAAGTACCCATCAATGTTTCCTAGACCCGCTGAGATTGTTACGCCTGTTCTCCTCGGGCGTGGGTGGATTACAACCGGCGGTAGTGTTTTCGACTTTCATTTGGATATTACAAGACCCTTTTTGAATATTTTTTTTTATTTTTAACACGCGCTTTCCGACGCGGTTTCACTCGTGCTTAATTTCTAAGAAATCCATATTATAAACCTTTTTCACCCCCTCAGAATGTAACCTGCATTTCTAAAAATCCTTCTTAGCGGATGTTTACGTTATAACATATACCTGTATGCCAAATTTCAGCCCGATCCGTCTAGTGGTTTGGGGTATGCGTTGATAGATCACTATGTCAGTTAGTCAGTCACCGTTGAGTTTTATATGTATATTCCAGCTTAGGGTATCTAAAATACCTAAAAACACCTAATTTATTGTTACTTATTTTATGATTATTATTTTCATAAGACATGATCTACAGAATTTTTATGTATTTCAGGCGTATTAAGAAAATCGAAGCTGTCTACAAATTAATCAACTTTCTTTGTTATTATTTTACATTCTTCTGTATGCAACTGCTGAAAATGGAGTTCACTAGATCTAACACATAAACGTTTGAAACAATTGCCTTTTAATTTGATGTCACTATCACCTTTTTACTTTATTTAATACGTTCTCTATATCGGTAGGCATCAAAGATTCCTTGTTTGCCCATATGTACTATAAATAATATACTTAAATTGATATTTGATACCAATATCTTTAATATGGTATTAGAGACTTACGATTTCGTCTGAGTTACTTAAATACGGCACTGGCTTGCGTCTCAGAAATCGCGCGAGCCCGCTGCGCTTGCCCGTGGTCTCTATGGTCATGGTGGTCTGTAAATAACAGGTAATAATAGTTATATCTGTGGACTTATCACATTACGTTAGTGTATCTCCATGGTAAGTACCGTAAGGACTTGTGTTACGGGTACTAGACAACGGAAATATATTTAATATTTTTATTATAGAATAAGAATAACAATAAGAGATATTTATTTAGGCACACTATTACACTGATATATGTAGGTACAAGTATAGAAACGGATATAATACATAGATAAACGGCCATGACGTTGACGGGATTCGAACCCGCGACCCCTGGCGCAACACGCTCCGCTTATCCGAGCCACTGCGCCAGCCTGGTCGTGAAAATACGGTCTAAATAGGTGAATGAAAAACTCTAGCGATACCGATGTCGCACACTTTAACTAAGGGCCACACCACACACGAGACTTTTAGACGTGGAGACCGGCGAGTTTACGATTTAGCGATTCTGCGACCGGTCGCAGTAGAGTCGTGTGACAGTATCGCAGCTACATTTAGACGTCAATTGACGTATAATAGTACCACACAAATAAGTTACACCGATGTACCTGCGCAGAATACAATTTTTGGAAAGGCGCGAAAATATTTCAGCCAATCACCAGGCAATATTTTTGCACGGGAAATTCTTCATTCGCTATAAGTCAAACGAGAGATGGCTGTATTGTCATTCGTCAGTTGTTTAGCCGAATGTCAGCTCTCATAGGCTGTCATTCATACACATGTCAAAAGTCATGCAGCACAGATATCTTAAGATATCTTATGCGCGATAGCATAAGCTCATGTCTTGTTGTATTTTAAGCCTTGTTAGTTGTTGAATAAGGTTTTAATTGAATTGATGATATAAATCGGAATAGATCGGCCTATGTTGCGCACATCTGTGTCAACGATGAAAGCCGATGTAACTTATTTTCGTGGTAGAATTATACATTAGTCGCCGCGTCTGGCGTCTTAAAGTATGCGCTCCCCGCGTCTAGTCGCTGAATTCAGCTTTTAAAAAGTGTCTAAGTCGCCGGCCGCCGCGTGAGTGCTGTCGCTAAGACACGCGATATATCGCTGTCTATAGTATGAGTACAGTGGTAGTAAAGGTCAACGCCCGCTTCTGCCAAGCGACCCGTTAACCCGTTAAAGTAGTGTCATGGTAACAAGACATGTACAATCACCTTGTCTTCCTCACATTCTTTCTCCATATTAGAAGTACCATTGCTTGTTGATCCGTTACCTTCGGGTTGAGTTGTCTTGTGTTGTGTGTATGCTTTGGTTAGTTCATCTGAAACAAAAGTAAGCGTTAAGAAAATAGAGAAATTACATATTAAAAAACTGGGACATCGACGTATCTCATACGAGTTTCTTTTGTTATGGTATAGAGGGCAAAGAAGCAGTCGGAGCCATTTTCACTACTATCTAGATATCCGCATAGAGGCTATACAGATGCGCTGCCCTTCTTTCTCCTCCCACCTCCATGGGTCACCGGCTACTTACACACCGCACGAAACGCGACATCACAGCTGTCACTTTGCGCCGGTCTCGTGTAAGCGAGAGGTACCTCCCCGGTCGTGCCGGCCCAATTCGGCTACATGCAAGCTATATATATATTGAATTTACGTGCACATTTAACGTATCTACAGTTACAAGGTACAAAAGACATTACTAAATTCGTAAGTGTTCCCCGACGTCTCGCCGGTGCAGCACATGTTGCGCACCTGCCGCCGCGGGCTCGCCGGCTGCTCGCCGAAGGTGGCCACCGGCTGGCCGCCCTTCACCTGCTTCTTTATCTCCTCGGCCCGCTCCATGTACCTGAGGGAGTAAATCTTTCTTAGCCACCAAGAATTAGGGGCCGCTGGCACATTTCGTAAGGTACTATCTGTCTCCTGTTCTACTGGTACCTTATCAGTTGCCTGGTACCTACACTATCAGGCACCCGGCATACTATCAGTCATCTGGCATACTATCAGTTACCTGGCATACTATCAGTCACCTGGCATACTATCAGTTACCTGGCATACTATCAGTTACCTGGCATACTATAAGTCATCTGGCATACTATCAGTTACCTGGCATACTATCAGTCACCTGGCATACTATCAGTTACCTGGCATACTAGCAGTCATCTGGCATACTATCAGTTACCTGGCATACTATCAGTCACTTGGCACACTATTAGTTGCCTAGCATACTATCAGAAACCTGGCATACTATCAGTTACCTGGCATACCATCAGTCACCTGGCATACTATCAGTTATCTGGAAAACCATCAGTCACCTGGCATACTATCAGTTTCCGATACTATCAGTCACCTGGCATACTATCAGTTACCTGGCATACTATCAGTTTCCTGGTACACTATTACCTGGTTAGTTTGGCGGTGAGGGCGCTCTTCCTCATGGCGTCTCTTTCTGCTCCCACCGCCGGCACCAGGTAGCGGAGGCTCTCGCTGTAGGCGGCCAGCGCCAGCGCCAGCCGACCCTCACAGTCCAGTTCTATCGCTTGCTTTATCAGACACACCGCCTGGAAAGAGAAGCAACGTAGGTCAAATTCCGACTGAAAGGACCAAACTATGACTGGATATAACCACAGTGAGTTCCATAGATTTTTGTTAAGATGCCCTATGTTGTTGTTGATACAGGGCACAATACAATTGGACATGTTTTTCAATTTTTAGGGTTCCGTATCTCAAAGAGAAAAAACGGAACCCTTATAGGATCGCTTTGTTGTCCGTCTGTCTGTACGTCTGTCAAGACCTTTTTCTCTAAAACGCGTGAAGGGATTAAGCTGAACAGATCAAATACAGAGGTCAGTTACGTCTTGATGCCTTGAAAAAATCACACTTCTAAGTTAACGCAATAAAAAGTTATAGCCAATTATGCACAAATTTTGTATGAAAACGAACTTTGTAGAAAATCAAAAAAATTTTCGGGTACTTCCCGTTGACCTGGAGTTGTGAAATTTGGCAAGAAGTAAGAACTTATAGCACGTATATAAGAATAAATCTGAAAACTAGTAAATTATAATATGTAGATCATTGGGAAAATCATTATCAACTTATAACTGTAATTCGTTGCCTACTAAATGTGTGTGAGCAACCGCTTATATACGTTTGTCAACTTAAACGGCGGGCGTAAAGTTACAATAATTGAAAACCATGCATTACGTTTGGATTACGAAACCCTCGGTGTGCGAATCGGACTCGCACTTGGCCGGTTTTTTTACGTTTCTGTTACTTATTTCATTGACTATCATTTAAATAATTAAACAGCTCTTTGTTCTTTTGTAATTTCCGGCCAGGCCTTTCGATAGCGCAATATTAGCAGCGCATCTACAATCTACAAATAACCTCACAACTATACTAATAATATAAAGCTGAAGTTTGTTTTTTGTTTGTTTGTTTGTTTGAACGCGCTAATCTCTGGAGCTACTGGTCCGATGTGATAATTTCTTTCAGTATTAGTTACCTAGTCAATTTAGCGAGGAAAGCTATAGACTACTTTTTTAACCGACTGCGGTAAAGAAACGGATTCACGTAAACGAAGTTGCGCGCGTCCTCTAGTATCCTCTATATCCCCTACTAATAATCATTTCTATGACATGGCCCACTAATAGACATCGGGTCTCCCAAAGAGCGCCAGATCACTGTGATGAGCCGCATACATCCAGCGGGTCCTCGCAACCTTCACCAAGTCAGCAGACAACCGGGCAGACCGTACAGTTAGGCTCAATTCACACCAAAAGCGCGGCGAAGCGCAGCGAAACGAGCGCACTTTCAGTGTCATATAAATTTAAACTTTATTTTTATTACTGTAGTACTTAATATCGAATTCTCGCGACTTCCGCGCGGATTCCAGCGAAGTCTCGCGCAGTCGCGGGAATCCGCGCGACTCGTTCGAGTTTCTCATGCGATAATAAGTATTATAGTAATTATTATAAAGTTGAAATTCATATGACACATAAACTGCGCTTCGCTTCGCTGCGCTTAGTCGCGCTTTTGGTGTGAATTGACCCTTACAGTTCCAAACAGCGCCGGATTAAGATATATATATATATTTTTTTTGTTGGTATAGGGGGGCAAATGAGCAGTCGGAGCCCTTTTCACGACCAACGACGTCCACAGACATCCGCATAGATATATGGGGCTAGGCTATACAAATGCGCTGCCCTCTTTTCTCTTCCCACCTCCATGGTCCCCGGGTCTTGCACGGCCCGGCGCTTGAAGACCTTAGAATTGAGAATACACCTGGACACGGCGCTGGTATACCTTGTCGTAGTTCTCCTTGGACGGCATGTACTCGAGGTCCAGGTATTCGTGATCGAAGAACTCGTCGTACGGGATCCTCTTGTCGGGGTCGTGCTGCAGCAGACGCGTCAGCAGGTTCCGGCAGCCATCGGATATTGATGCGTTTGGGGGTATCTGGACAAAATGGTGCGCGTTATTTTGCGAATACCCGCTAATGTGGGTACCAACTTGTACGAGTTAGTGGTATTGTGACATAGAGACCTCTTTGCCACAATGAGTATACTTTCTTATGAAAGAAAGTATATTCATTTAAATTTAAAATATTAGAATGTGTCGCTTTTGACACGTTCAATAAATTTTAATTACAAACTGGAGTCTCATAAGAATAAAGCCGGATTTACATTACGAAATTAGTGGCTTGAAATTAGTTTCATAAAACTAATTTGACCAGTAATTTCACGTGTAAACGTTCAGTTTTACAATGCATGCATTACTTTCGTGACACTGGAGTAGTTTCGTGCTGTGCGCATATTTTTTGTAAAACTAATGTCATGCAACTAATTTTATGATGTAAATTTGACACGAAACTAGTGTCGCGACAGCACCTGCGCAGAGTAGACGTGTGATTTTTTGTTGAATAGCAGACAATTAATATGAGCCAAAAAATGGCTAACCAACGTTGGACATGCGATAAAAATATACAATTTATCAATGAATGTCTTTGGGATCCGAAACACCCGCAGTATAAAAATAGAGATGCTCGCGAAGCGGCATACAAAACAATCAAAGAAGCCATGCTAATGGAAACTGTTATAGATGTTATTAGCAAAATACGAATACTTCGTAATACTTACAATAATGAACTTATGAAGGCAAAAAAAAATAATACTACGGGTATGGAAACTGAGGACCTATATGTTTCTACCGACCTATACGTCCTATATGACCTATACGTTGAGACGACGTTTTGCATCATAAAATACAACTCTGATTTTGACAGGGCCATTATCTACGCAATACTAATGATTTCATGACACTATAATTTTTAACGAAAGTAGTTTCACATATGCTACAACTAGTTTCATGAAACTTGTTTTATCATGCATGACACTAATTTCGTAATGTAAATCCGGCTTAAGGGATTTGAGCAAAAGACGATGAATATGAGTTAGTCTAGGTCTTAAATAATTTTAATATAAATTGTATTTCGGAAAGAAATAAATAAAGTATATTCATAAAGTTTCCCAAGCATTTCATTTAAATTGCATTGGTCAGCCAGCTGGCAATAGTCTGGCAATAGTATAGCATAGGAAGTAAATATACATACATAGGTAGTAAGACTACAAATAGGTGACCCTGCGCAACTGGACGCTACGCCCCGACGAAGTATCCAGCACAGGCGTCACAGTATTGCCGTATTGCAGGGCAATAGGCTATTTAACACTATCAAAAATATACTACGAATTATAGTCATCATATTAAATAATATATTAATAAACCGTATACAAGTCTATTTTATATAAAAAAATGCATATTTATTGTAAAATTTGCGAAATAAAGTAGCAATTATTTGTCAACGAGAAAAACGTTTTGTGATCAGTTAAAACTCAGATGACGTCACTGGCAAGTAAACTCTAGCCGAACTGCCTAGCGTTTACACTTTTGTCACTTGCGTTTGACGTCAATCTAATCATATTGCGCCGCGCGCCGCCATGACAGTTTGCACTGTTCTAGGCGCGAGTGTAATAACTCAAACTTTAACATTATTTTTTGTTGTTAATACTGCTTATTTTCTGGAAATATTTATGTAACGTGTTTAACAAGTCCTAAAGTATGAAATAAAAAGAAAATTAAAAATGTCAAATACCCTATTGCGCTGGTAGAATGGGGAGAACTCTCGCTCACAAAATGCCGATGTATTGTCACAACACACTACTACTCGACACAACCGACTAATCACAAACCGCAAGAAACGCGGCTGTCGTCACTTCACGCCGGTGTTACGTGAGTCAGAGTCACCCGGTTGTGCCGGCTCAATTCTGCGGTAATGCAGTAATAGCACTACACCTTGTCTTTGTCATATAACTCTTACCTCTATGGGCGCCTGCCGCTGTATCTTGTCCACCAGCTCTTTGAACGTGGTGGAGGAATACGGAGCCGTCCCGAACAGGCACTCGTACATTATCACACCTGGAACCAAGATTTCTTAATATTAGCAGTTCTACATTTCTGACTATTAATCGTCCGTCATGACACTCTTATCTCTTATCTGTCGACGTTTTTGGTGACGGTGTTTGCGCGCATGTCTCTCATTATTCGGCCTCATTAGGTATTTTTCATATAAGTCAGTGTCATTATTTCTCCCAAACGAGCCAAAGACGTCAATTTTTTTTTTACTTTTCTCTGTCTTTTATTATTACTGTATTATATAGGTACGTAGATGATGGTCTTCATTCTCTCTTGCTCTTAGCAAAATAACTCTATTCGATTGCCTACTGGGCACTCCTATAGGTATTTCTTTTTACTTGCTTACCCTCCGCAAGTATACTCTTGCATTTAATTTAACAGCCTATCTGATGGGGTAACGGGTGCTTATGTAGCTCGCCTGGTGGCTTCTTTATATTGGGTGGCCCATCCGATGAATTTACGAGCGGTATAGTTACGCCACTGCTAGCCATATTTGCGTTTGTGTTCTAAGTCGATACGATGGCCTAAAAGGTGCTCTTGCACTTGTTGCATTTACCAATATTCCATCATTCGATCCTTGTGTTTAAATAATTAAGTCTATCTGATCATGTAGTTGGCCGCACTTACTAACACTCCACAAGTCGATAATTATATTAAGTCCATCCGATCGTGTAGTTGGTCGCACTTACCAACACCCCACAAGTCGATAATTATATTAAGTCAATCCGATCGTGTAGTTGGTCGCACTTACCAACACTCCACAAGTCGATAATTATATTAAGTCAATCCGATCGTGTAGTTGGTCGCACTTACCAACACTCCACAAGTCGATAATTGTATTAAGTCTATCCGATCGTGTAGTTGGTCGCACTTACCAACACTCCACAA
>LUGF01033127.1:164694-176143 GCA_001625245.1 Calycopis cecrops | reverse complement strand
CTATAAATTCTACATTTTAAGATTTAATATTATGATATTTAGTTAAGAATTCTTTGTATATTTTCCTAGGCTTTTTAGCCTGTTGTATTACTTTTCAAATAAATAAATAAATAAATAAATAAATAAATTTTACTGAAGTGACGTCTAAAATACACTATGAATATAATTTATTTTATGACGTGATGTATGTGAGACAGTATGCGATTATAAATATAATATTGACCACACGTCTACCAGATACCAGTACTTGTCACTGACCTTAAGTCCAGCAGACACCTCACAGCGATAACTTCTCATGTGCGAACGTCGCGGCTGTCATCGCCGCACTGACTAAAGCAAGGCGCTTGCGCGGGAAGGTACCGGGCGCGGCAGAACGATACACCGCCAACAGGCGGAGCAACAACAACGCAATAACTTTGTGGTGTCTGTCATACGTAACGTCAGTTGCAGAGGGTTAAACAGCAATGTGTGAATTAACTATACAGTGTAACATCTTTATATAATTTTTTACTTTTCGCTATTAAAATCTTATTCTTTCGAAAGTTATACTCAAAAGACGAAATGCTCCACTGAATACTTAAGTACTTACTTGTCGTCCCATGTAAATTCCTTCATATTCACAATATGGGGGTGTCTCAATGTCTTCAATAGTCTTATCTCAGTAATAAGATTATCCACAGCTGCTCCGGAATGTTTTACCCTCGATTTCTCTACACATTTTATAGCCACTATAGATTTAGCACCAACCTACAATTGTCAAAATGGAAAACTATTGTTTATAATAAAACAATTAAAACGATGTAATTTTAACTAGGATTTCCAGTTAAAAATTTTAGTTTTTTATTCGTTATCTTTATGCAATTAAAATTGAAAAATATGGAAAACAGGCAATGTTAAATTAAACACAGACATAAGCAAACCTTAGTTAACAAGCTCGCTTGCTCTAGACAAAATTTAATTTTAGTTCTATAGTAAAAATACACACTCTAATTTCCAATATATTATTAGTAATTATATTTATCTTATAACATAGTTCATAAAAATATAGACCGAAATAATAAAAAACAATAACACTAGGCATTACTAACATAATTAAACCTATTGTTACTAACATAATATGAATGAAGAATCTGAACTATAGTTTATTTTATTTATTTATTACTACAGGTAGAACTATGAAGTAACACTTCTACTGTTAATCCTTTGTTTTTATGTAACATGAATGAATTATTTCATGGTCTGGTTAATATTTTTTTCCATGTTCTTCAATAAACGAGTAACTTTTACCTTATTGTATGCTTTGTATACTGTCGAATAGCTTCCTGAACCTAGTTTTTCTGTCACTACATAGCCTTCGATTTTTGGAAACGACATATTCACATTATTAATCCAACATTGATGATAAATAACGAATATTGGAAAAACACCTCTTCAATTAGCTAATGTACTATTATTCTCAGGAATTTATGTTCCATTTTAAATTCCAGGTATTTTAGTATCTTAAAATTAAATCTTTTTCTGTCACTTCTCAGGCATCTGCTGACAACTCTTTTGTTATTGTTCTTCTTCTTTTTTACGTTTTCCTTTGTTACCATAAACCTAACTATATTTTAATGATAGATTTCAAAATTAAATTTCTTAAAATATCTCTTTAATTTTAATTACCATTTTAATAATTAAAAGTGGAAAGTTCTTAACTTTCTATGAAAGGAGACGTTTCATTTCTGGCCCGCATGATGTACATAAAGCTGTAGATCGGCAAAAAATTGACTATCACATTAAAAATACAAACACATTTGTATTTGATTTGGTCATTTGGTTCAAAAATAAAAACAATCTCATTATTTACGATCAAATGTTAGACGACGAACTGTCAAGTTGACGTTAGTACTCCAATGTATGGGTTTTAAACACTTCGTGAACCCAAAAACCAAGGACGTTAAAAAAAAGGCGGACGGAATGTTGCCTAGAAAATATTGAAGCATTTAAATTGTGACAATGTATTTATGTCTGCGCGTGTAAAGGGTTACTAGACATAAGAAAAATTACCCATCTTTTTAAATAATTTGAATACATATTTTTGAAGTTCTATTGACTTACATTTTTTTATTTGCTGTTATTTACCATCCAGAACGGTTATAGACAGGTATTTAACGTGGTTTAATGGTTTAATACTACCGTAGCGCGAAATTCAAACAAAGTAGTTTTTTATCGCTTGGTCGAGATATATAAAATAAAAAATAAAATAAATAAAAATTGCTTTATTTGTGAGACTAACACTACCATACACAAGATACAAGAACAAAAATTAAACAAGAAAAACAAAACGAAAACATAACAATAATAGTAAAAAAAATATTTAGCCCAATTCAGGGTAAATGAAAATGTTAATTGTCTGACAACATTAATTGTTTGGAAAACATTTACGAAAACAATAAAATTGCGGAAATAAGCTGGATATATTCCTTGCTTACCTATGAAAAGTGGTCACCTGGCTTTTTTTATGTGAAACACTATTGTTTCCACAGCTTTTTATTACATACGACGGCATCTCGAATCACGTGTATTTTCTAAAAATTGTCAAACATGACAACGTCTCCGGCATACTATAGTACAAAGTCAGCTTACTCTGGAGTTTTAGTTATTGTATGAAGAGACTCCGTCCGCCTTTTTTTTAACGTCCTTGCCAAAAACTAGGTAATTTTAAACAAAATTGTAAGTTGATTGCTGTTATGTATATTTTTAGAAACTTGCTCACAACTGTACACTATGGAGGCCAAATGTCCATACAAAAATGAAACGTCTCCTTTGCGGGTAATCTTAGGAAATGCTGATCTGATATTTTAAAATCTTTCACTAACAAAAAGCTACCTTATACAGGAGGGATCAGGGACATAGGCAATATTTTTATAAATTATACGTTACCGAAAATGTATGAAATCTAGGAATTGTATACATTTTTATATATTTTTTTACATTATGCTCAGAAAGGAAAATCCTCCACTGAATACCACTTACTTGTCATCCGTATGTATCGTAAAGCCTTACAACTTTGCCCATACACGAACATTAACTAAAACTACCGATACTATTTTTTTAAATAAATGGTGACTTTGTGTCGTGCCTAGGGAAAAGTAGAATATCTCTTTGGTAACATGAAAAACTATAATCGCAGCTAATTGCATTCAGTCGTCTGTGAGCTACCATCAAAGTAGAGTTGTCGAAAGTGGTACAAAACCTTATTCGAGTTTTGTATCCCCCATTAACAAGAACTGCTGCGCAGCTAATTTACATTATTATTGATGTATAAAGCATTAATTGATGCATCTTTTGATCGTGTGTACTTCTTACGCTAGTCTTAATTAGCCAAAAAATTGGGTTCGCAATGTAGTATAGCTAACCACATTGCCCATCCAATTTGCTTTATAAACTTTGCAACTTTATGAGTAAAGAGCTCCAAAGTATGTCTAGGGGGCAAACGAGCAATCGGAGCCATTTTCATGACTACCGACGCCAATAGACATCCGCATAGACGATATTATATAGATGAGTTCCCCCCAATCCTCCTCTCCCTCCTCCCTCTATAGGGTGCTGGCTACTTTCACACGGCACGAAACGCGACAGCACAGCTCTCACTTTGCGCCGGTTTCGTGTAAGCAATATTTTATATGTTACCTGAACGTGGTTTTGTTTCATATTTTTTTATTGTTCTATTAAGTTGTTGTTGATTTCCATGTTTTTTTCTTTTTTATTAATAGTTAATTTATCAAATATATACAAAAAAAAGAAATTGTTTATCACTAGCACCCAAATCAGTTTATTATTATGATATCATAAGATAGAGCGAACTGAAAAAAAAAACACTTATGAAATCAAATAAAATATTGCCTCAATATCAGTTTATCATTTTCCTTTCATCTGATGCACAACCCTTACACCAACTCAAATTCGTTAGTATGAAAGAGCGCGTAAATGTGTTGACAACATTGCCCACCAGCTATAAATAAGTACTTAAAATCGTCTTCTATCCCTTTGAAAAACGAATGGTATATATTTTTGTTAGCTTATAGTTGCTGAAAAATTTAGGGTGGGCAAAGATGTAGGAAAGTGGAGATAACTTTGCCCGCGTCTATTTATGTTATTTTCTCAGCATTTGTTAGGAATTATGTTTATTGAATTGAATTGGTTTATTCATTGTATAGAGAGCTGTGTCGTTAAAAGCATTTGCAACCATCAAATAACGTAGGTATAGATATTTATTAAGTAAACAAAAAAAAAACCGACAAAAGTGGGCAAAGTTTACTGGCTTTACTGTAAATTCCTTTATATTCACGATATGGGGATGTCTCAAAGTCTTCAATAGTCGTATCACAGTAATAAGATTATCCACAGCTGCTTCGGAATGTTTTACTCTAGATTTCTCTACACATTTTATAGCCACTAGGGATTTAGCACCAACCTCCATGTTCTTTGGAATTTATGCATTTCCTAGGAAATACTTCGAACTCCTCCTAAGCGACTGGACCAATTTTGACGAAATTTTTTGTGTGTATTGAAGGGGATTTGAGTATGGATTAGATTG
The DNA here is from genome assembly GCA_001625245.1 of Calycopis cecrops. Taxonomy (NCBI): domain Eukaryota; kingdom Metazoa; phylum Arthropoda; class Insecta; order Lepidoptera; family Lycaenidae; genus Calycopis; species Calycopis cecrops. Next base: position 171,561 of record LUGF01033127.1, on the reverse strand, counting down.
ACTAATTTGTGAATCTAAACCAAACATTCATTCAACATTCAAATCCCGTGCAATACACACAAAATATTTCGTCAAAATCGGTCCAGTCGCTTAGGAGGAGTCCAGTGACATACACACGCACACAAGAAATATTTAATATACCTAGCTTATACCCTGCGCGCGTTGCTACGCGTAGCGTCATCTAAACTTTAACTAACAAAACCAAAACGTGACATAGCCATCTATCAACGCACAACCCAAACCACTGGACGAACCGGGCTGAAATTTGGCATGCGGGTAGGTGTTATGACGTTGGCATCCGCTAAGATTTTTAGAAATTCAACCCCTAAGGGTAGAAATAGGATTTTGAAGTTTACTTGGATTTCTTAGAAATTAAACGCGGGTGAAACTGGGGGGCACAACTCGTTAGGTATTATTGCACAAAAGCGACGTTTCATTTTTGTGGACCTGTGGAAACTCCATACAATACAGTTCATTCATTCATTCATTTACTAAAACAAAAGTGATATGAAATAACTTTCAATTTAAAATAAAAAAAAAACTTGTTTTATCGAAAAATAATGTGACGTCATTCTAAATCCAATATGGCGGCCTCCTGTGCGAGGAAATCAAGTTTTTGACCAACCATCAAGAGTTATCCCAGCAACGCATATAGAGGTTATGCAGATGCGATGCGTCCCTTCGTCCTCTTCCCCCATGGGCCACCTTCTACACGACAACAGCACAGCTGTCACTTTGCTTCGGAATGTGCAAACGAGTAATATGACTACATGCATGCAAGTAGCGGGGCCTTATCGCTTACCAATATACTAATATTTCATACAAGTTAATGGGTGCCTAAGCAACAATCGTGTAAACTTTAGTATTTCATTAAAAGCAAGATCGACATAGTCACCTTTAATAATGAGAATCCAAACTCGCGAACCAAACTTTTGTGACACGACAAAATCAAAATCAAAATCAAAATATTTTTATTCAAAATAGAATTTAAAAAATTGCTTTTTGAACGTCAAAAAAAATTCTACCACACAGGGAAGGAAGGGAAGGAAGGGACACAAGAGGGAATTTACAAAAACATAATAACAATTACTTACGCAGGTTCCACAAAGTTTTGGCGGATTCAAAATGGAGGTATTAAATTGGAAAGTTGAGAATTTAAATCATTTAATAAGAGTTAAGTAAGAGGTAGTGCCACACTGCATGCTTGCATGCAGCGAAATTGGGCTGGCACGACCGGGGAGGTACCTCTCGTTTACAAGAGACGTAAAGTGACTGAATGTTTGTCAGTAGCCGGTGGCCCATGAAGGTAGGAGGAAAAAGGAGGGCAGCGCATCAGTATAGCTTCTTTGCGGATGTCTATGGGCGTTGGTAGGTAGTTATGAAAATGACTCCGACTGCTCGATTGCTATACCATAAAAAATTGATGCTCAAAATTGCATAGTAAAATTAAATCTTGAAAGTTTTTCATTTTTTTTTGTTTCTTGATTATAAAATAATATTATATAATAATTAAAAATATTATCATTTATGATAATATATAATATAGGTAGTGTTAATGCGGAGATCTTGCAAAAAACGTTCATTAGGATTTCTTGGATTTAGTCAATGTTACCCCCATGTAATCCAACCGGTAAAAGATACCTTTGGACACATAAAGTCAGCCAGCCTACGGGGCAGAGCACAAGAGAACTGTAATAAACCCTTCTCGACTTATTTCGAGTAGTGTGCCGAGTACTTATATCAGTACCTACAGCATTTTTTTGTTTTTGCAGGGAAATGCTTTAACACGTTCACTGCGCTGTGAGGTCTTATTGACCCATGATGAACTTACATCCCGTGCGGCGAATTAAATAGTTCTTATTCACCTGGTGCGGAAGGCATAACTTTAAGAATTATTATTGAAAGAAAAAGACAAATAGACGTAGCTATTTCCTACTTCAATAGGAACACTTTAAAATATTTAATACAATCATGGGTCAATTTGACCTCTGCCGCACCAAACAACAAATATTACTCTCCAGTGCGGCGTGTGGCCAGTATGATCCCCCACCCTCTGCACCCCATATCGCACTAGATGCTGCGCTCGCGCCATTAGTGATGCGCTGTGCAATGTAGTGGGAGACGTTGCTCTCTAAATTAATTGAAAAAAAAATACATAAAAATATTGAAGCATTAGGTAGATTTAATTTTGTGTTTGTCGGAAACTTTATTATGAAAAATGCCAAACGCAGTTAAAAAAATTTGTTTATTTCAGTGATAGTGATTCTGAAAAAGAAAAAAAAAACATTATGTTTACCGTGTTATAATATAGAGCATAAAAATAATACCTTTTTTATAAAATACACTTATTAATTGTAAATAAGTATTTTATTTCAATAGCTACCGCTAAGAAGTATAAGTCTTAGTGCTTGCCATCACTAGTATTTCGATAATTTCAGTGCGTTGTGGGGTCAATATGATACCACAAATTGTACCCTCTCTTTAGGACAAACCAAAGATGCAAGCTAAAGGCGCTGCTAACTGTAAGTTGCCAGGATGTCGAACTAGCATTCCTGAATGCAAAAAACACGGTATTGTGTACCAAAAAGTCATAAAAAATATTTATATCTAGAAATGTAAGAGAGGTTAATATGACCTCACGACGCACTGAAAACAAGTCCTGTTTGGGGCAGAACTACCCCATAACGCACCAGTTTAAAGTTTACATATAATGTGTTCGCAGTGAACGTGTATACCGGTGGTAGTGCCACCGGTCTTGGGTGAGATCCGATGGATCCACTAAAACCCCGCAGGTGCCGTCGCCCCCCTATATTGCGGTGCCCTGGATCTGTGATCGGCAGCTGGCAGCTTTCCAGTCCTTCATAGGGACCTCCTACAGGGGGCATGACGTGATGACCAACATCGCCCTCTTTGACGTCAGAGCCATGCAATGAGGCCAGGTTCCCAGCTTGACCTCGGTTTCCTGTTAGGGAGGAGGCATAAGCTGCGCGTATCGCCTCCGCCGCACTCCCATCAGTCGACTGTGGGATTTCCGGCCTCCTTTTGTGACATGTACAACCTTTCAAAAGGGATAATCGCCAGGGAAATCGGTCTCCATCGCCTCCAAGGACCTATTATCCCCAAGCATCAAACGGATGATGGTCGTGAGCGAAAAGTCCGTTTATCCAATTTTAGATAATCTACTTTTCTTACTTTTTAGTTAGGATGTTCACTTCTTCAAGTCATACTGACTTGGTTTTTTTCTTTGCCGTGTCGAGACCGGCCCTTTATGGTACAACTGCTACAATAAGACAACAACTCTATCTAAATCTTACAAAGCTGGAAATACATAAACCGTGTAGCTGTAATTTTATTCTGCGTTTTAAAGTTTATTCATAAACTAATTAAAAGTTTTAAAGTCGAAAGTTGGAGTAAAAAAGCTATAAGGTTGTTTAAAAAAATAATTACTAATATCAGTTTTCTTATTTATTACAAAGCCACATTAGACTTATGTCTCTTAGTATGAGGTAGTGCCACACTGCATTCTTGCATGCAGCCGAACTGGACCGGCGCGGCGCGACCGGGGAGATACCTCTCGCTTACACGAGACCGGCGTAAAGTGACAGCTGTGCTGTCGCGTTTTGTGCTGTGTGTAAGTAGCCGGTGGCCCATGGAGATGGGAGGAGAAAGGAGGGCAGCGCATCTGCATAACCTCCATGGGTCCATGGGCGTCGGTAGTCATGAAAATGCCCCCTATACCATAAAAAGTTCTTTTAGCAAATCTGGGTGGACTTCCATAGAGGCGCTCCATTCGCGAACATGTAGCCACTTAGTGACTTGACTATGTGCAGAGAGGTATAAAACAACCACTGTTTAATGCAGAAATGTCCATAATCCTGTGACTTTTACTACGCAACCTTAAAATTAAGCTCAGCCAGTTTTGCTGATATGAATTTGGGGTGGTGTTTTAAAAAAAATATTTATGCAAACTATTTTTACAAATTTACAGTTTCCTTGTCTGTAGTCTTTATTTGCAGAGTAATAAAGGTTATTTTTGCATGTATTGTGTTACTTATGTAGTGGTTAACAGTACTGCATTGTAAGAATGCGGTGTGACCAGGATGGAAATTTCCCTAAATATTAGTGAATAGAATTATTCAATTCTTATTCTTCGTTATTATGAACAGCTTTTTAATGAAAATATTTTATTTCAATATATTATTGCTGTCCGTTAAAAATACTAAAATTGTTGCAGGTATATTTTACTCTGATCTAGTGGTAGAGATTTCCCATTTGTGCTGAGTAACAACTATACAACGCGCATGGACATTATGTGTAGATTGAATTTTTTTTTATTTATCATTGTTTTAAAATAGTAATAAGATTTTTAAGCAAATAATAAATTAATTTAAAAAAAAATGCGTTCTGCCAACACATTGAAGTTGTACTCCACAAAGTGCAAATCCGCACTAACGAAAACAACCTTCCAAGTACTTTTAAGAGTCCGTGAGGCTATTGAAATTAAAAACATAAAATTTCAATTGAAGACGGTTGGGAGCTTTCACCAGGGTAGGCTCGGTACCCAGTTTCAAAATTATTTTTTTATTATTATTCAGCATGTGTTGTTCCACTGCTTGGCAATGGCCTCCCCCAAACTTTGCCAACCCTCCCGGTGTTTGGTCTTCTCCCGCCAGCATTTCTTGAAGGCATCGAGATCGTCCTGCCAACGTTTCAACGGCCGTCCTCGGAGTCTCTCTCTGTCTGTTATTTTTAATGTTATGAAATCAAAAACCACACAAAACAACTTAAGACAGTAAGATATAATAAGTAATTTTTGGAACAACAAAATAATTATAAATGTTTGTGTAGGTAACTATTTTTACAAGTTCTTTAGACAACTTAACACATCAGCATATCTGTCTAAACAGTGGACTAATCCACTGTTTACCATAGCAGTAACGCATCCGCAACGTCGCTTTAAAAAACAAAACCGAGATAAAATCCGTTAATGATTTTATGGTAATAAAAATAATAAATTAAAGTACAGTTTTTACTTTTTACCATTTCGGTTTTCCACATTGGGCAACACTGCACACACGCATCAGTACAAAAGCTGCTTTCATCGTGAAAGCGCGCCAAACTCGCGACGAATTTCGCGCCATTGTACGCGTTCGCGCCTTCTTTATTACCCCGCAATGCTATTAATTACTTTTTTATTGTACCCTTGATAATAGACAAAATTAAGTTCTATCGGGGAAATCAGTTTTATTTAAAAAGACTGTTAATATTTTTTTAAAATAAGGTACCATTTTTACTTATGGTTTAACAATATTACAATATTATTATGGTTTAATTATTTTTATGTGTGTTAAAAAAAAATAATAATATCATCCTATCGCTAAACTATGCTGTTCTAATCGGTGCGACCGAAAAAGTTGTTTGAAACAAACTATCTTATAACGTTCAAGTGTTAATCTGTTCAAACCTGAATCTTGTCCTATCACCTAAAAGATACAGATTATGAGACTAATGTTGAGAATTAATATAGCCACGGTGTAAGTGAATCTTTTAAGTTCTGTAAATGCACGTAAGAAGTACATTAATAGAAGATGTGTCGCGTGGCTTCTCTAGCCTTTCTGTCCCAAGTTTTAATTTTTTTTTGGGATATAAAGTATTTAAATAATCGATATATTATGTACCAAATTTTATCCAAATCTGTTAAGTCGTTTTAGAGAGCAATAATAATAGGATGTTTCAATTTCAAAGCTGAAGTTACACTCAGCTCTGAAATTAAAACTATTGTATTTGAAAAAATGTTACGCGGTTGTAGCATTACTACGTTTGCGTAGTAAAGCTACGAAATGCTACGTCGGCGTAGCAAGTGTGGGGTAAGATAGAGATAGATAGTAGATAATACCGTATTTATTTAATAATCTGTGGCTATTACCGTTAATGTTTAGTAATCCATGGAAATTGCCATAACTATTTAGTAACAATCTGTGGTAATTGTCCTTCCAATTGGACGTGTCATCTATACTAATATTATAAATAGGAAATATTTTTCGTATGCTTGTATCGAATAGGTTCCAAATACTAGTAGACCGATTTTCACTATTTTTTTACGAATAGCCGTTATTGAACATGGTGTTATTATAGGGCTTAACTACCTTCTCAAGAATGGTATTTTAATATACTAACCAAACCATCACTGAAGTTGGAGAATGCCCATGTTGCATTTTGTCGACTAATTGGGAAGCTTCTTTAGAGCTTTGAGCATAAATACGGTCATTTTGTTTGTTAAAATGTTGCTCAATTGTAAAAATTTTCTCATCCGTAAACAAACATTTTCTGTGCGTACTTTTTACCCTTTGCTTAACGCTCCAGTAGTTGTTTCGATTTATAAAATCTTTTGCTTTCGGACAGGATTTTTTCGAATTCTTTCCCTTACTGCTTTGACCGCCTTTTTCGCACGAACACTACGTGGACGGCCAGATCTTTCTCTGTCACAAACAGAGGAAGTCTCATTGTACCTATTAATAACCCGATACACAATCATTTGACTAATACCAAATGTATGGAGAGTTTTAAAAATTGCATTTCGCTCCATACCTACTTTGTGTAATGCAATCACAGCGATTCTGTTTTCTTTATCACCCTACTCTATTTTAATAAAGCATATTGATGTACAATATATTAGCGCTAAAATGAGAAAACCCAAAATATTTTTAATATTTTACTGTTACATTACAAACAAAAAATATTTTTTGTTTGTAATGTAACAGTATTTTTGGCCAGACTAAGTATACCGGGTGTTCCAGACTACCCGTCCAGGCTGATTATTTCGAAAAGTAAAATTTTTTTTTTATCGGAGATTATTTTTGTTTTGCT
>LUGF01033127.1:150105-164433 GCA_001625245.1 Calycopis cecrops | reverse complement strand
GTATGGAGAGTTTTAAAAATTGCATTTCGTTCCATACTTACTTTGTGTAATGCAATCACAGCGATTCTGTTTTCTTTATCACCCTACTATATTTTAATAAAGCATAATGATGTACAATATATTAGCGCTAAAATGAGAAAACCCAAAATATTTTTAATATTTTACTGTTACATTACAAACAAAAAATATTTTTTGTTTGTAATGTAACAGTATTTATGGCCAGACTAAGTATAATATATATGAATGCTTATCTGTATGTCCTTTTAAGAATTGTAAACTATGCATGATCATGTGATGATCTTTAGCAAAGCCGCTGTGCATGTGTCACCAAGAACCTTTATGAGTTAGGATTTTTAACTTTCTAGGAATTAAAACTTTCAACCCATTGAAGGGTGAAGTTTATTAACTATGTGACGGATGAAACCGCGGGGTCAGCTACAGTCAGAAGGCTTTTTTATTATTACGATTGAACAATGTTTATTTTTGAGGCTGTACGAAGTGGGCAAGGATTTACTAATATTTATAACTTTATCGAAGTTGGCGATGATTGAGACATCCGTACAGTAAAACCTCGTAGGTTTAGTCACGTGCCCCTCACGCCCGATTGCATCGTAAATTGTGAAGTTGTGCGTTTGACTGCCGCACGGCGTTTCACAAATATTTTATAAAATTAGCTTTGTAGCGCTAGCGACATCTGTTCGATATATCATAGTGATAAAACTGAATGTTATTGTTGCAATTATTTCTGAATATATGTCTGTCTTCGAAACACAATTGTTATTAATTTCTTCGATAAAATTAAATCGCGAAATCACCTTATAAAATACGTTTGACTAAATAATTGAAAATTAAAGTTATATCTTCACGCACAGGTGAGCTGTTATACCTTATCGAAGCGGGCGTAGATTCAGACATAAGTACAGTAAAATACAAGTTTTTGAATTCGATACCTCGTACGTTTAGTCACGTGCCCGCACGCTCCGCTTGCGTCGTAAATTGTGAAGTTGTGCGTTTGACTGCCGCACGGCGTTTCACAAATATTTTATTGAGCTAACAGCCAGTACTCGCGACTGGCTCACTTTATTAAATAACTATACATATATTTCTGACTTCACTCGCGTAAAATTTAAGGTGCACGAAACATGAAATGCTTTAAAACTAGAATTTATATTCAAAGCCTAAAACATTAAGTTTCACTTATACAACTTGATAAATGACAGATTTTTATATAAAATTACAACCCCTATTCTCACATATTAGGCGATAAAATTCAAGCGGATCTAACCACATGTGAAATTTCAACATGCGATTGCCTATTTAGCAAATATCTAATGTAAAAAATAAAACATTACATCATCATCATCATCAGTAGCCCTTATCGCCCCCCCCCGTAAGTAGACGCGGCAAGCGAAAAGTTTTCACGCCTCTACGTGTAAAACAAACGTAGACAGGTAAAAGCTCCACGTAATACCGACTTTTATACTTCGTTAAAGTGAAATTAAGCACAGACGCTACTTACCCGACTGATAAATAATGTTTTTATTATGTTAAAATAATCTTTTCTAATATCTACTGAAATGTAGACTAAACATTTCATGATAATCGGACAAGCCGTTAAGGAGGTAAATGAACACAAAGTGAGGAGATTTTTATATAAAATAACACGCATACATACACATCTCTGTGCCAAACCTTTTACTGTGTACGCAGGCTTATGATTACTATAGTAACATTTGGCCTCCCCTAGAAATTTATAGCTAAACTGATTTTATGTAAACTTAAAGGAAAGTTAGCATTTCCCAAGCATGTAACGTTCCCAAGCAAAAGCTGTGTTAGTATAATTTAATAAAACAAATAGTGACAAAAAAACACCCACTATAAAACTTGACCATTCATATTTTAATAAACTAAGCAAAAAATACTTGATTCTTCATATTTGTAAAACCTATTAAGCTAGAGCTAAATTAAAAACGTCACACAACTAACTCATACAACCATAGTTATACGTCACAATTTCAATCGTTTTTATGTCACTCTTGTTATCAGAAGTGTAAACGTCCCCAGTGTAACATTCTGTGAGATTGGTTTTTCAAAGATTACAAACTCAGTACAAAGGGCGCAAGGTAAAAGGCAAAGAGTAGGTACAGGCCCTACAGGGGGACTGTATTTACATGAAACGACACATAATCGAAAGTTTTCAATGTTGTTAAAGAGCATATTCATTTCTCAAAGACTGACAATGACGCGCCAACAAGATCTCTGACTTTGCCTATGTCTATGGGCGGTAGTAGATGTAGTCATTTAAACACTTTCTCCTTTGACCCTTATTTTATAAAAAAGGGACTAGAAAAAATAGTACATAAAATATCCATATATACATGTTATCGTATCAAGAATTTGACTAATAAGGTACGTGAAGCGCTGATCTGAGAGGCAAAAATGGATTTCGCAGTGGTTCTTTTTTTTCAAGAAATTATATTATGGTGGTTTGGTTACATATACTATAAGTACCTACATAAATGTAATTGTATAACTTGAGACAGACACTTGAAGATGTACATGTCTTTGAGGCCATGTATTATATTAAGTTTAAGACTGAATAAACAAATTTCGTTCATTCATAAATCCGACAAAGAAAAAAATCCAATGATTATGAGTACCTAACATTGATTCTCGTAGCACGGCTACAAAACACGGATGATACGGCCGGCGAGTGCATTCTGCTTGTTTTACTAAACTTGTTTTTGCGCTAAGACTGAACCGGTTTTTTTAAATTTTCTTACCCATATCCGTGAAGTGATTTATTATTATGGAATTGACAAACCTTATATTTTTAAACGACTATTTTATGGAATATTTTTAGTATAATAACTTTCTAAGCGGTGTGGGCTTAGAAAGTTTTGTTTCCAAAAATGTTAACTATTTTTTGTACATAGTAATAATAATCTACTTTGAACTATAACGTTAATTAAACAGGAACATGTACGCAATACATTTTCCCAAGTCATACACTTGCCAAACGTGTGAATAGATCTTCATAGTATATGGAGTAAGCAAGAAAGCTGGGTGTACTATAGTGAATACGCCAACATAAGTGCATTATCCGTTGCCACATGATGTCTTAATGTGTTAGGATTATAGTACCAGGTATAGACGATGATAAGTGTAATAATACCGGCACGAAAAATAAATTTTCATATCTATCGGTAGGCCCTATGGCCCCTATAATGGATTGTCTTTATTTTCGGTTAAGATAATGATTTTTTTAATATATTTTGTCTAAATTGCGCAAATTCTTTTTCTGTTGGATATTCAAACTGTGACTGGTGTGAGTATAAAATTGGGAATATCCTAAAAATAAATGAAGTCATAAATAAAAGGCCATATGCAATATTCTCCAGTAAAACGACGTTTAACCCGGGTTGCTGGGTTGGGCTGGTGCCAGAATTAAGCGTGATAAAATAAAGCCTTTGAACGTTACAATACCAAAATGTTTACAAGCGTCGTTCTCACACTTATAAGGGTAAAAAGTCTAGTTTGGCTGTTGCGCTTTCACGCAGAATCAGTAAATAAAATGTATCATTGATTATTTTATATCGTTGTAAGTTTTATTTATTTTGCACTTATTATAGCCTTCTGCGAAATGTATGATGTGTTTTATCAATGTTGTTTAGAATAGTCATGTGTGTGCAGTTAAAACATTTTAAGGTGTGGAATACCAAATGGCTAGAATTGTTAAAAGTATTTTCTTCTTTTTCAACTTTTTTTCTTTTCAACTTTTTAAAGTCCAGTTTAATTTGCTATCCTATTAATCCTACTAATATTATAAAGGCGAAAGTTTGTGAGTGTGTTTGTTACTCTTTCACACAAAATCTACTGAACGGATTTTTATGAAACTTAACAGTAATATAGCTTTCATATCAGAATAACATAATAAGTTAAAATTTATAGGGATTTTTTACAATTTGGTTATAATATAACGATAACTGTCAAGTAAGTCGGAAAAAAATCAGCCCCCTGAGAGCAATATTGGCGTGCGCTGACCTAATCGTTGGAGTTACACAAAGATAATTACTGTAGGATTATTTATCTTAAATAGTTCTAAATAAAAGTCCGCGACAGCATATATCTATCTTTTATGTGTAAGTCACTATGACCAAAATAGTGAACCAAACATTCAATTAAATTGGATATTTTTTAACGATGCACATTTTAGAATATTTATCGAACTCTTATGAAAATTGATACATCTGTCACTTTACGTATTAAATGTAGATAAACTTTGTCTTTTACACTAAGTAATTTGGACGAATAGATTAAAAGTTATTATATACATAATCACGATAAGATTGACTTAAACGGAATATTTTATAAATTCGATTCTCAAAGCGGTTTATTGTTTCATACAATACGTATATATTTAATATAATATATATTTCAGTATAATATTAGATTATGTATAATAATAACAACACAATTATTGAAGTCCGAAGTCAACGCAGGCGAAGCCGCGGGCGGAAGCTAGTATTATAAATGCGAAAGTTGGTAAGAATGTTTGTTACTCTTTCACACAAAAACTACTGAACGGACTTTCATGAAACTTTACAGTAATATAGCTTTCATATCAGAATAACATAATAAGTTAAAATTCTGAATAATTTTTGAAGTCCGAAATCCACGTGGGCGAAGCCTCGGGCGGAAGCTAGTCTTTATATAAAATGCTATCTGGCTTGGGGAAACCGATAGTCAAAAATAACTTTTACAGATTTTTATATATTTCAGATAAAATAGTAAATTGAAAGTAATGGAATTTTAAATAAACATTTTATTCTTCGTTAGTTTTGTACAAGTTTTATAAAAGGATTGAGTTATGAAACACATTTTGGCTTTATCTCTTCAAATGAGGTTTTTAAGGTATGAAGCTGAAAACTCTCAGCATAATGCTTTTAGCGTTGTGTGCAGTTTTCTGAATCCTATTTGAAAATTTTGTTATTAAAACCCACCAAGCACGAGACGGACTCGTACACCGAAGGTTCTATATGAATGAGAGGTAGGCAATACAAGTTATAGAGCAATGACTAAAATATTTAATTAGGCAAAGACAGCAGTTCTCAACTATCGTCTGAAATTGAAATTTATCGCACGCTCCTCTCCAATGTGTAGAGCGCCAATTGTTACATACAGTGGGACAGTTAAGTACAGCTGGCTGTAATATATTACCAGCTCAGTTAAATTCAAAGTTGGGCTGCCAAGTTTACTTGGAGCTAATGAAAATTATCTTCTACTTATAAAACCGAGCGCCATTGTCTAAACTTCTATGCTCGTAATCCGTTTTAGTTGTTTTATGTAACAGTAAAGTAAGTGCTTGCATGTAGCCGAATTGGGTCGGCACGACCAGGGTACCTCTAGGTCTATCTGTTTCGTGCGACGGCTAAGTAGCCGGAGGAAGGGGGCCGCGCATCTGTATAGCATCTATACGAATGGCTATGGGTGTCGATAATCATGAAAATGGCTCCGATTGCTCGTTTGCCTCCTTATACTATAAAAATAGTAAGGGGTCCATCCATTGGTGTAGAATGGAGGGCAGACACGTGCGCATTACAATTATGCGTAGGTATATATGCGTCGATGGTCATAAAACTGCTCATTTGACCCCTTATAATATAAAAAGATTTGCGTCAGAAAGATGCGTGTTTAATGTTGCACGTAACCAAATTTTCACAACTTTAAGCGGTTCGACCAACATTTGAAAAATCAGTATACGATTGCCATTTCATCGTGCAAATATTCAATTTATGAATAATACATTACAGCATTATTATCATCGTCATCGTTGAGTAATTTGCCAGCAATCATTAAAATGCTTCATTGTAACTTATTTGTCAAGCTCTTGCCAACAAAATATCAATTAAAGGTCACTTTAATCTTTTTTAGTCTCTTTTTAATGGAAAAAGGGGCAAACGAGCAGGTGCTATCTAATAAAATAGTAAAATGGCACTAATAACTACATCTACTACCACCCATAGACATAGACAAAGTCAGAGATCTTGTTGGCGCGTCGTTGTCAGTCTTTGTGAAATGAGTATGCTCTTTTACAACATTGAAATCTTTCGATTCTGCGTCGTTTCATGTAAATACAGTCCCGCTGTACTCTTTGTCTTTTACTTTGAGCCCTTTGTGCTGAGTTTGTAATCTTGGAAAAACCAATCTTACAGAATGTTACACTGGGGACTTTTACAGTTTTGATAACAACAGTGACATAAAAACTATTGAAAGTGTGATGTATAACTATGGTTGTATGAGTTAGTTTTGTGACGTTTTAAATTTAGCTCCAGCGTTAACAGGTTTTACAAACATGAAGTATCAAATATTTTTTTGCTTAGTTTTATTAAAATTTGAATGTTCAAGTTTTGTGTGGATGTTTTTTTTTATTTCTATCACTATGTGTTTTATCAAATTAAATGAACAAAGTTTATGCTTAGGATGTGGGATTTGCGTATAGCTTGGGACATACTAACTTTCCGTTTGAGTTTATGTTAATTTATTTATTTTACCTGTAAATTTTCTAGAGGACGAATATAGTTATAATAATCGTAAGACTGCGTAGGTACTCTATAAGGGGGAGGGGGATGGCATGAATGTGAATGCATAATTGTAATCTAAGATATAAAAATCTCCTCAGTTTGTGTTCATACTCCTCCGGAACGGCTCGTCCGATTGCCAGAAAGTTTTCTATGTATATCGAAATATGCATAGATATCTACCAATAGATATGAGAATAGCTCGAAATGTATGTTCTAACCTTTTATTTCAACTGCATACTAATAACATTATCTATGGTTTTCAGTCAGGTAAATAGTGGCTTTAGAGACAAACAATATTCTAACCTTTAATTATGAGTCTACTACATACTAAAAAAATTATCTATAATCAGTCGGGTAAGTAGCGTCTGTGCTTAATTTCACTTTAGCGGAGTATAAAAGTCGGTATTACGTGGAGCTTTTACCTGTCTACGTTTGTTTTACACGTAGAGACGTGAAAGCTTTTCGCTTGCCACGTCTACTTACGTTGCAGTGAAAGCACAGAAGTGCTACTCCGTATATCTCTCGAACTGACGCTTTTGAAATTCTATTTGTCTTTTGCTGACATTTTCCGAATTCCCTAAAGAAAACGCCACCGACACTATGACTGTGCCTCCGATGTCCGCTTGCCTTAGGGCTGTAGTCTCATTACATAGCGATGGATTTTTTATCGTTAAATAATAAAAAAAAATCTTTAAAAACCCACCTTTCCCGCATTTGGAACGATGCATTGCGCTAATGGTTTCAGAATAGCTAAGTTATTACTTGTTTGGGACTTTCACGTTTGATATACATTTTGTAGTCACTTGTCGAGGTTTAACACTAGTTATTTTATACTCAGCTAAGTTAAACTATAATTATTATGGCCGAGGGAACCAGGTCCATTCGCCTTAACTCCGAGTTGGGCAGCTCACCCGCGATAGCAAATTTGGCCTCGGCGTTATATCGTTTGTACTTTTTGCTACGGAACCCTCGATGTGAGAGCCAGACTCGCATTTGACTGGTTTTAATAATAAACTTAACGAACACGCCTCCTAATACTGCATATAATGATAAAAGCTACTGCATTTGCGGACGTCCAAATGTCTTTGTAGCTTCATACCTGAAGCTTTATTTTAAGCGAAAAAGCTTAAATATCAGAAATTACGTTTTGTACAAAAGTAATACGGAACTTATTTTACAAATTTTGCTTTTAATAGACAACATGTAGACGTAATAACAAAAAAAAAAATCGCAATGTAAAATTATACCACAACAAATATTGATTGGTAATTCCTTTACAGTTTAATTATTTCTTAAGTCTGTCTACAAACTTAAGCGAAACAACATAATATATTTAGTTATTATGCTTTTCATCTCCCGTTACACGAAACTTCGGTACGATTAGCACATGACCGATTTTTGGGAAATATTTCGCAACGATTTTAACACAGTAAGTACTATAAAATTAAAGTGTTTTTTAAGTATTATTTTTACAAGACTAATTAATTATCTAAATAACCGTTTTTAGTTCCTGACTCTGAGACGGCTGAATAAATTTTGAGCAAACTTTTCTTTAAATATATTTAGATCATATTTACATGTGATTTATCTCGCATTATACATCTGCTACAGTGATATATGTAGCTCTTAACATCCCTCTCCTCAACTGGCCTTATGGTCTGTAATCTGTATAATTATAAGCTTTAATGGTTTACCACCATGTATAAAAATAGTTATATCATCTCTTTTTGATTTTGTTTGAATTTATTATTTGTGCATTTGGTTTTGTTTCTAAGGTTATTGTAAAGTGAAGTGAAGTGAGAATATGTACGGCGTGATGTCTGCACAGACGGACAGCAAAGGGGAGAAAGAGCAGGTGAGTGTTTATTAATTTGTTTATTTAATTCTAACACCAACACAATAGGTATACAACAACACACATACACAATACAACTACACATAATTATGTTAAATATACTATTAAATTATTATTATTATATATATAAGCGGAGCATGTAGCACCAGGGGTCGCGGGTTCATATCCCGCCTAGGTTATGGATGTTTATCTATGTATTATATGTATTTCTGTAATACAAATCTTAAATATATAAAATTTCTTAAATTTATAAAACATATTAAATATATTTCCGTTGTCTAGTACCCGTAACACAAGTCCTTACGGTACTCAGCACGGGGCTATACTAACGTGGTCTGTTAAGTCCACAGATATTATTATTATTATTACTCTAGTAACTCTTGTACATGACATTAGTTTTCAATAAAATCTATGGATTTAGTAATCCATAGTTTTTTACAGCATAGGTACACAAACGTGGGATCGGAGCTATTCTTATAACTACCGATGCCCATAGACATCCGCACAGAGGCAGCACCGGCTACTTACACACTGCACAATACGCGACTGCACAGCTGTCACTTTACGTTGTTACTAGTATCGAGAGGTACCACCGGTGGGGGTTGTGCCGATTCAATTCGTTTGCATGCATGCATGTAGCGTGGCACTACCTCACTAACCTATGTAATAACTCATGGTGTGCCAAACTCATACGCTACTCCATCATTCGCAACGATCCATGAATAGAGAATGACGTGCGGACCAAATTAAAGGAATGCTAACCTTCGGCGTATGAGGGTAGTTGCTATAATTGTTTGACGTCACACCTCTACGGGCCCCACGAGAATTGTCCACGTGTCACAGAGACTCGAGAAATTATTAATCGCGTGGTGATGACACTGCTGACGAACAGCGCCATCTGTTGGACGGAGACGAAAGTTTTGTTTTTTAGCCGACTATGGCAAAGGTATTATTTACAGTAGGGGGGGAATCGAACAGTCCGAGTCATTTTTATGACCGACGCCCATAGTCGTCCGCATAGAGGTTAAACATACACGTTGCCCTCCTTCCTTCTCCACCCCCCATGGGCCACGGGCTACATACAAACCACACGAAATGCGATAACACAGCTGTCACTTTACGCCGGTCTTCTTTAAGCGAGAGGTGAACCCTGTCGTGCTGGCCTATTTAGGTTGCATGTAAGCATGCATACCATTTACTCCCATATACCTTCTATAATAATTTTGTGTTTCACAACCTCTGATATTAAAAAGACGACTCAAAAGAAAGTACGGTAGTGCCTGAGTAGTTGAGAACTAAGTAACAGATGTCTAGACACAGCACAGCGCATACCAATGATGAGCACTCTTTATTATTGAGAAACTAACTACGCTCTGTAAAAACTTTATTATTTAGTGCTTAGAGAACTGTTTCTGCTTATCTATACTGATAATATATAGAGGGTTTATAAATTTGGTTGTTTGTTAGTGTAATCTCTGGAAATACCGATCCAAGTATGATTTTATTTACTAATCGAAAGCTACACTTTTTCTTTGTATAGTATTAGTAGGCAAAAGAGCAGTCGGAGACATTTTGATGACTGCCGACGCCCATATACATCCGCGTAGAGGTTATGCAAACGCGTTGCCCTCCTTCCTCCTCCCTCAATGGGCCATTCAGTTATATTACTAGCTGTGGCTTGTGGTTACATCGTAAAATATATCACAAGGAAATCATTTGTTTACTCAGGACTCAACCCGCATCGAGGCGGGCAAGGGTACAGTCTATAGGAATAAATGTAAATGTTTTTACGGTTGTCTTTCGATAGATTCTAAATGATTAAGCAGATTGTGTCCGAACTATAATGTGGCCGAAAGTGTTTAAGACTGAAGAGAGATCATCCTCACTTTAGTGACAAGTCACTGAAATAGAGAGGCGAACAATAAACTAAGCAACGATTTCAAATTGTGAAAAATAGATGACCTACTGCCACTAAAAACAACTAAGAGCATCGCACATTTTTCAATATTATGTAGGTATGTATGTATGAAACTCACTTGAAAGTTAAAGCCAAAAAATCACGAAATTTCTTGGCTGGTATCTCCTAAACGTAACCCCTTCCTTAATATTTTTAAGGAAGCTTTAAAGAAGCGTAAATTGCCAATGAAAACCCCCGCCGCTTGGAACTCTTATCTCTGTTATTTATAATTTTAATTTGACCCAGTAAGTGGGCTTCCTCGTCGCATATTTTGTAGGTTGTGCGTGGTGGAAACACGATAACGTCACTCTGAGTATTTTTAAAAATCTTCAAATTATAATATTAAAATGAAGACAAAATAAATGTCTTGTAATTATAACACTTACAACGCCGTTGGAAATTTCTAATCTCTATAAAATTCTCATGTCACAATGTTAGTTACCAAACGGCTAGACCGATCCTCATGAAATTTTGTGAGCTTATCGGGTTGGTCTGAGAATCGTCCAACGTCTATTTTCCATCTCGATATTTCCACGGGATCGAAACTAATACCCGGGTGAAACCGCAGAGCGCAGCATGTGAAAGCAGAGCAGCAGTATGTGTATAAAAATATTTATTTTTTGTTTTTAGTAAGCATTAAGACCGCTTTTTGCGAAAACTTGTACAACTTTGGTATATATAATAATCACTACATAGTATAAAACAAAGTCGCTTTACGCCGTCTATGTGTGATCATCAGAGATGCTTAGAACTTTAGAATTAGGCAACATATTTTTTTAATAGATAAAGTGATTCAAGAGGAAGGTTTATATGTATAATAACTCAATTTTTGAAGTCCGAAATCCACCCGGGCGAAGCTGCGGGCGAAAGGTAGTAAGTCTAATAGTTTTTTTGTTTGTTTGCCAACTGCTGCATTGCAGACCAATCAGCGCACGGGGAATAAGCCTCCGAAAACGGGACAAAGTCTAATTAAACAAGAAGTAAAGTAAGTGTGCCTCAGCACACTAAGGAGATGTATTTACTTAAGTTTTGATTAAAAAAAGCTTCTAATCTGTCTCCACCCCCGAAAATTTGTTAAAAAGAGGGTAACGTCAAATGTTCATCACGTGTTTTTATTATTACACATTGTTTCAGAGCGAAGAAAGAGATAACCAGAAGTCAGAACCAAAGAAGAGTCTAAGCAGTACTCTGGTGAAATATTTTAAAAGCCGCTTCACTCATCAGACAGGTTAGTTACATTCTGTATTGAGAATTTATTTACCGTAATAGCGCCATCTAGCATCTACTCTTCGAACTTGTTAGACCGCGGAGGTACCTATTTATTCCATACTCTATTGAGATAACTAAGAATTGGCGCAGTATTTCGATTATTTTTACTCTAGAACGCAATGGAATAAATAGTTTTATCTTTATAAGTACGGAAGTCAGTAGAAGATACTATATTTTGGTGTTGTTGTCAGTAATTAATAATATTCTTAATGTTGCTAGCTATGCAGCGCCATCTAGTATTACAATTTATAAACTATGTTAAGGACACTATTTACAGTAGTTCTAATAATATACGTCAGAGGGCAATGCTTAGGTATACATTATTTTTTTACTTGACTGATGAATGTGTTAATAAAATTATTAATGTTATATGTATGAAACATAACAAAATGATGAAATAAAGCATAGCTTACACGAGATTATATAGAAATAGTTTAATAAACTCGTTTAATATCACAGTTTCCGTGAATCCTCACTCGATGCTTGTTCGTTGAAGTGATATAGGTAAAAAGCGAGTACATAAGAAATATATTAGGGCATAAACTGAAGTGGAGTGTGTAAATCAACTCGGCCCATTGGCCGCCGGTGCCGAACGTCCTGACCACTGCCCCGTAACTCATATGGAACAATGCTCGGTTAACTGAATAATTTATATAAAAACTTTCCCGAAGAAATATTACCTGTTCCGTAATATAAATGTTACCAATTTTTATACGTTTCATTTATGACCTTACTAGCCGTGTCCCGTGGTTTCATCTGCGTTTAATTTATCGGGATTTCTCCGGAGTGTATTTATATTTTTAATGCATACTTTAACGTTATATCAGTGCTAAATTTCATCGAAATCCGTTAAAAACTTTTTTTTTACCACAATAACAAATAGAACAACTTTTCTATATTTGTGATGGGATCTTAATAGAATAAGTTATTCTACTCTGCAAACCAGACGAGAACGATATGCGTAATGTTTCTAAAGTCCCCACGATTCCAGTCAAAAACTTGCCAACAGATCTTAAATGGAGCATGACATTACAGACGAAATGGAACGGCATGACAACTGTGAGATACCAGGCCGTCGCTGGTCGCAGAGTAGGTAACGGCAATACTGTGGAAAATAATGTAAATGAAAAAAAAGTTATAAGCACTGCCGACAAAAGTGAAAACTTAAAACATGTGACAATGACCTGTATTTAGGAGCACACTTGTGGCGTAGCTTGTTAGAACTTTGACTGCCTCGTGGTCCAGTGATAAGCATGTTCAACCATAGACGTGATGTCCCGGCTTCGAATCCCGGGTCAGACAAAAAAAATTGTTATTGGGATTTTTCAATTTCTTATAACAGTCCGGAGTCAGGAAGTTGGCGGTGTTTACACCCCGTGTCTCGAAGGGCAAGTTAAGCCGTCGGTCCTGCGCCTGATTTCTCTCCGGTCGTGTCGGACTGCCGTCCCGTCGCAATATGAGAATGAGGGAAAAGAGAGTGCATTTGTGTCTGCGCACACACTGTGTATATGTCCTGCGCAGATGTCTCCTCTATACAGACGGCCGCCGTAGCCGAAATCGGCGAGGACGTCATTATGACTATTATTATTGTAGCGTAGCGCTACGACTTACCGTAGACCTGTGCTACGTAGCACCGCTAAATAAGTTTTCTCTCCAAAAAAACATTGACTGTGGGACTCTCCCTCACTGGGTAAGGGTCCACACCATCAAGCAATCAATCAAAATCTTTTTAAAATTATATAACATTCAATATTATATTATTAACAATAGTCAATAAGTCTTTTTTTATTTTGTTATTGTTACTAACACTATGGACACATGTCTGAATTAAAGAATTTGAATTTAAATTAACGAAATAATACGTCACATGCTTGTATGAGACTGTTACATAACAAAACAAATGTAGAAAATAAAATAACCTCCATAGCTCATGCACGCTCCACCGCAGTCGATACTTTACCCGGTCGCCCGCGAGCCGAAATTAATGGCATTGGTGTTCACGACGTACCCTCACGTACCCTAACGTACCCCCGATTTACCTCAGCGTACCCCTCACTGCCCCGAATGTCACGAAATGAGAGCTTAGTTATACGTTAGTTATTGATGATGTGACAAACACATCTAACTGTTACGCAACGTCTTGTAATATATTTTTAGAATGAAAGTAAAAGCGGAAGATCGGGGCTGACATCAATGCCAGCCTGTCGTAGAAGTCTGTCTACGGCCTAAATGATCTAAGATGCCAGCAAATATGTGAGACCCAGTTTGTAAGGCCTTTATATTGTGTTTATTGTTTGCATAATGTGTTCAATTTAGCTATTTTTTTACAGTATAAGGGGGCAAACGAGAAATTGGAGCCATTTTAATGACTACCGACGCCCATAGACATCCGCATTGAGGTTATACAGATGTGTTGCCTCCCTACCTCCCCCTCCCTCCATGGGCCACCGGCTTACTTACACACCGCACGAAACGCGACAGCACAGCTACGTTTACATGGATGGATTTTGCAAAATAAATAAATGGTTTATGGTTTATTTCGAGAAAATAGACTGCAGGTGGACGAAGACAGTGACAGGAGGTTAACATGAGGTTAAGGGAAGGACTCCGCACTGCGGCCAGACTAGCGTGGTGAATAAACAACCTGCAAGAACAAAAAAATT
>LUGF01033127.1:132893-149836 GCA_001625245.1 Calycopis cecrops | reverse complement strand
TATGGTGCGTTAAAAGGAGGTCTTGTGATGAGTGTTGGTGTGCTTTTTTGGAGTACTGGGGCGCACGGTTCCGACGTCGACTGTAGCTGACCAAGGTAGCCGGATCAGTCCTTTTTTGGAGTCCGGTCCCCTTTGGAGGGACTGACCAGTTGCTGAGTACTAGGGCCAGTGTTCAGGATATGAATCGTGAGTCAGGTTCCCTTCCGGGCTCATCACCAGCTTGCTCGAACCTTAGACATGGCTCAATTTGGTCTAAAGATTTCGTTACTTTTAGAGACAAACAATCAGTTTTATCGAGTCTTGGCTAGTTTTTTATAGAATGTTTTTGGTGGGATTTCATAATGATAATAGCACCACACTAACAAAATGTGTATTAAAGACGTTAAGCTTTTTTTTAACGTCCTTGATGTGCATTGTGCATGTAGGCATTCTATCAAAATGTCAACATCTCCCACTTATAGTGACGTACCGATATCTCGCTGGAAAAGTCGTGTTCCAAGCCAAAAGTCTGGGCAGACAAATCTAGATTGGGTGATCCACGTACTGTGACTAACGACCTGGATTATTCTAGAACAAATGGAGCACTAGAATACATACCGCGACCAATGACCGAGAGAGATATATTGCTTGCAGGTTTGTATCCAACTTCATCCGAAGGAAGGTATTGTGTTTCGAAGGTGTAAAGTACATATTATGCAGATATCTATGATCCCTGCTATACCCTGAACGGCTCGAGACATATTGACGTACCTACTCATAATATAAAGCTGAAGAGTTTGTTTGTTTAAACGCGCTAATCTCTGGAACTACTGGTCCGATTTGAAAAATTATTTCAGTATTATATTAGCTAATTCATTTAGCGAGGAAGGCTATAGGCTATTTTTGATCGACTGCGGTATAAAAACGGATTCACGTAAACGAAGTTGCGGGCGTCCACTAGTTGATGTATAAGATGTCGTTAGATTCATCTCGATACCTCGGGTAACATTATGTACATTGAAATATATCTTGTACGTTGGAATGACAGTGGCTTCATCTAATGAAAATTAGTCGTACTAGCTCAGAAACCATCGTGGGCCATACATAACAACTTTGCTAAACTTGATCAAATGCATAGTTTACAATTTTATAAAGGACATACAGATAAACATTTATTTCTATTCATTTGTTTTAGTAAAAAGTATCCTATGTTTTTTCTTATACCTCTAGGTACAATCTTGCGTAATGATCGGCAGAGTGGTTTTGGCGTGAAAGTGTAACAAACAA
Source organism: Calycopis cecrops (assembly GCA_001625245.1). NCBI lineage: Eukaryota > Metazoa > Arthropoda > Insecta > Lepidoptera > Lycaenidae > Calycopis > Calycopis cecrops. Next base: position 148,570 of record LUGF01033127.1, on the reverse strand, counting down.
ACTTACATTCACATTTATAATATTACTAGATGTGCCTCGTGTGTGGTAAATCCATATTAGCTTCAACACCACATTTCATCCCCTTAGGGATTGAATTTCTAAAAATACTTTCTTAGCGCATGCCTACGTTATAACGTTTAATGTTTAATGTTAACGTTTAATGCCAAATTTCAGCCCGACTCGTCCAATGGTTTGGGCTGTGCGTTGATAGAGGACTATGTCACCTAGTTTTATATAAGTAAATAGACTAGTAGAACTATGTGTCATCTGTGAAACGCAACTGAAGTTGTCTGCTCACATGATTTATTTTTATAGGTGAGGAAGTGAAACAGATGTAAGTGAAGTAAACCTGGAAAGCGTTGCGCTGGTACTACGCTCAACGTGTAAGCCCGTTGGGCGTAGTACCAGAGTAACGCTTTCCGCTGTTTCACATGATTCACATGACGCTGCTTCGCTGATTAAGGTTAAAATCAGAAGAAGCCTAAATAGATGTAGCATTTTCCATTTTAAAGTGAATATGTTTTACGTTAAAGATCTGTGTATCCTAATTTTGAGTAATATTGGTGTAGAAATGATAAATGGTGCAACCCCCGTGACTGGCGATATTTCAGCGCAGACACTTCCAAGGTCCCGAGGGATGGGAGTGTGTCGATACTTCACCATCAAATTAATTTCAAATTTATCATACATCCCTACAATCTGAGGGCACGGCAGTGCCCCCGTCAAGTCGAGCAAAAAAGTGGCACGGCTGTAGCATCCTTTTCTCGAAGCAACTCAGCCCAATTTCGATCCCCTTTAACTTCGTAGTGGATAAAATAGGAAGCCTAATATTTTAATATCTAAGCAGACGTTGTACATACAGGTTATATTCTAAATTTCATTCAATTTGAACCAATAGATTAAGAATTGGAGCTTGTTAAAGTTTCTCGATTTTGTCACTCACTGACTGACCGATCATCAAAAATTTAAGGCACTTCTAGCAGACATAGAAGCTTCAAATTTTGTATACAATTAGCATTTAATGTCTAAACTAAGAAAACAAAAGATTATTTGTAAATTCGGTCCAGTTTTCTAGATACACCAACTGCATGAATATCTTTGTAATCCCATATAAATATATCGGATTACAAAGTTACATTTGCAGTTGGATTACAATAGAATAACCGGTGTAGATAGGTTCCTAGATGTATGAGGCATAACGGGAGGGGTATAGGGTGGGACGGGTGTGTTCAGCTCATGAAACTGAATAACATTTGCGTAGGAAAATATGTCGAAATATTAAAAAAAAACGATTTTCTATACAAATTCTTCTTACTGTCGGTAAGTATCTATTCTATACAAATTCTATTGTAAGAGGTAGTGCCACATCGCATCTTGCATGCAGCCGAATTGGGCCGTCGCGACTAGGGAGGTATCTTCCCACGACTAATTGCAACAATCGCCCATCACTAGTTGGGTCCCGCTGTTTTAACCCTTGTCCCGCATTTGAAATTGTTACGCAATTGAGTCTTTTACATACATTACATAACCTTCTTTTTACGGCCGTATGTGAGCGAGACGCACATCCCCGGTCGTGCCGACCCAATTACGCTGCAATTCATACAACACTACTTCTTGCTAAAAGCGCCATTATCTGTGACTTGTATTACAAGAAATAAAACGTATTTTTATTTTATTCCAGGCTGTAATCCATATCTGTGCAATATTTCATCCCAATCCGCTCAGAAGCGTTCCGTGAAAGAATAACAAACCTACATAGAAACTGTCGCGTTTATGTAATAACTACTGTGCCCCGCGGTTTCACCCGCGTAAATTTCGATCCCGTGGAAAACAGAAAATCATCCCACGACATCCCTTAGGAACATTTTTTTGAGATAAAAACTATTCTATGTGTTATTTCAAGTTGCCCTCTATGTGTATGCCAAATTTCACGAAAATAGGTTTAGCAGTTTTGGCGTGAAGGAGTGACAAACAAACAGACAAACGAAGAAACATACAAACTTTCGAATTTATAATATTAATAGGAAAATATCTACGGATAGTATATATAGAATAGTAGGATATTTAAGTTGGGATTTTATGTCTCTTTGCTAGGTATCAACTGCGACTTATGAAGGGGCAAACGACAAGTAATGGTCTAATGAATTCATTTTCTCCTTCCCTTTCCTTTACCGGTATGTCATGGACATTCCCAGTTCTTGTCTTCGGGTATAAACAAGAAACTTCTTTTGATTGTTATCTGTTGATTTTTTGTTAAAAGTAGTAATTGGGAATTGAAATACTGTCTACCTTGACTATGACTATAATAATGATCCCATACAAAATAAAAATATTGAATAAATTTGACATTCCCTGTTCTTTGCCTGTAATATTAGCAGAAGTAAACAAATTTTAGAGACATGGAGGATCGGCCATTTTTATGTTCATTAAAAGCGAAAAATCTTATCTATTTTCTAGGAATTGTAAAGTATTTATTTCACATTTTGACAACGTGAATTAATTAATTATTACGTGTTGTAACAATTAATGCAAAATAAAATTTTGCTTTATTTAAATCATTTTTACCAAGTAAAATGGCTTTATAATTAAAAACATCTACTGTTACTTCAATATTTTTTTATTCTAATAATATTCAATTTATTATTTTATCGATAAACAATCACCACCACCCTATGGTTGGTATATAATTAATATTATCTAGTGAACGGCCAACTTTCTTCACTCCGTCAGTTAGTCAGTTAATTACTTCAAGCTCACATTCATCGGATAGCTGAAAGGCCCGGCGTCTCTACATTTCCTTTTATTTCGTAACTTGTCGACCGTAGTGATGCGCGGTTTGCAAAGAATATTTAATTAGTAGAATTGTAAAATGTGATTATGAATTCCAATTTTCATATTTGACTGTACCTACTGGACATCTTCACAGTCAATATAATCATCATCATAAGGAGGCGTTCCCAGTTGGATGTAGATACAACAATAATAATTATTGAAAAATAAAACAGACTGATTATATTTATTTTTATAATTTTGTTATATCCTGTATAATTTACATAGGATTTAACAAAGTTTTTGCAGCAATTTAGCGATTTAAAAAAACAAACATATTAGAGAACTAATTACAGTCGCTAAAAATATATAATATTTAATCGAAATATAAATTAACTGTTTTGCACTGAAAGGAAAATAAATTTCATCGTTGAAGGAGGTAAATTGTAGACTCAAGTGACCTCGGTGTTTAAAAAACTAATTAGAGTTTCAATTATTTCGCTGAAAGGTCTCCGCTGTCCGCGCCAGGCATTGTAGGTTTTGAATTGAAACAATTAACGCTACTTTGGTAAAATTAAAATAAATGATCCAGAATTCAGTAAGAGGTGCCACTTTATATACCGGGGAGGTACCTCTCGCTTACACGATTCAGCGTAGTCCCCGCCGTGTTGTCGCGTTGCGTATCTAATCCGCTGTACCATGGAGATCAGATGAGGAAGGAAGGTAACACATCTGTATAATATCGATGAGGACTTCTATGGGTGTTGGTAGTCGTGAAGTGGCTCTGTTTTGTTTTCCTTGTTTGCCCCTTTATACTATAAAAAAAATAATGCTGACATGAAGTGATGGCATTTTTCCGCGTTTCATACGACATCTTAAATTCCGGATTCTACAATGGATAAGAGTTACTGCAAGATATAAAAATTATAATCACAATAGGTACTTTTGTTAGAATGCTTGTTCAATTAATTTTTTTTCATGAAAATATTTCATGACTACTGACGTCCATAGAGGCCATGGAGGTGGGAGGAGAAAGGAGGGCAGCGCATCTGTATAGCCTCTATAGTCTATGCGGATGTCTATGGGCGTCGGTAGTCACGAAAATGGCTCCGACTGCTCGTTTGCCCCCCTATATCATAAAAAAAAAAGCCCTCCTTTCTCCCCCCACCTCCATAGGCCATAATATTGTATTATGCAATAAAAAGTTCATAAATAACTTAAGAAATAATGGAGTGTTCTACAAGCTAAGACAGAAACTAACAAATTTAATAAACTAACCCAATATTGTAGAGGTAACTTATATTATTTACCTATTCAGTATAAGGGCCCAAGGGTTGAAGTCGAAAGATGTAACTTTGGAACAATTTATAAATAATATTTAGTATGAAGTATATTGAGTCCATCATTTATTTTTAATATACAGCATATTAATTTATTATTTTTTAGATGTAGACACTCTCGACACGAAGTTCGTGCTACTACTGACAAAAACCACTGTGAGAGCCTTCGGCCGCTGGAGTGTAGTGCCCCGGTAGCAACAGGACCCTCCAGCTGTATGATAGAGCCTCGACTCTACAGCGCTTGAGATGTGTCTCAGCTGAATCGAATTTTTACTGGCGACCACCGAACCTCTTAGAAATTGCACATAATTGTTATACTGATTTGTTGCCACCTTCCATAGAACCTTTGCAATGGGCCACCGGAAACCAACAAATCGCAGACCGTGACAGCGACTGTCACTGCGGCCGTATCATGTGAGCGAAGGGTAGCCTCTGGTCGCACCGGAAAAAAAGCAGTTGGATGCTAGTGGCTCGTAATTGTAACCTTTACGTGCTCTACGGAGGAGGCTTATGTACGGCGGTGGACGGTCTCCGGCTTATCATGATGAACCCGGCTTCGTGATCTTTAGCCGACGAACCGTCCGACAGTCAACTGCTCATAAGTGAGAGCAAATTTTTATTCATAGCTATAAAAATTTCAAAAGTTTGGAAGTTTTTCAATTGAGTACCAGAATTTTTAAACAACTTTCCAACTTGGAAGTTCACGATTAAAAAAAGTTTAAAAAGTTTAACAAGATCGTCGTTAAAAACTTGAGATTCAAAAATCTACAATTGCAAGTTTGAGCTACTGATTACTTCACGATCGGCTAGCGCAGTGGTGACAGGGTAAGCGGAGCATGTTGCGCCAGGGGTTGCGAGTTCGAATCTCTCTCAGTTCATGGATGTTTTTTATGTATTGTATATATTTTTATAATAAAAATATTAAGTATTTGTCCGTTGTCTAGTACCCGTAACACAAGCCTTACGGTACCTAGCACGGGGCTAGACTAACGTAGTGTGTAAAATCTACAGATATTATTGTTATCAACAAACAACTTATAATTTATATTATATGTATAAGTTGTTTGTTGTCTTTGTTATTTTATAGTATAGGGAGTCAAACCAGCAGTTTGGACCTTTTAATATACATCGCCGCCTATGGACATTCACATACTAGCGTAGCTTTATAAGCGCTCGCGAGATTTTTTATGCCGCTATAAATATTTCTTATATATTTTGACCCCGTGGAAAATCGAAAATCATCTCATAGCATCCCATAGGAACATTTATTCGGGATCAAAACTATGTGTTATTTTCCTGTGTTAATCCAAGTGACTCTCTATGTAAGTGCCTAATTTCATGCAAATCAGTTCAGTCGTTTTTGCGTGAAAGAGTAACAAACAAACAAAGAAACATACAAACTTTCGCATTTATAATATTAGTAGGATTACTATGCTAAAGCCCAAACACAAAGGACGTATAATATTTAAGTAAAATGTACCAGAAATGTACTGGCAGTGAAATACACGTACAAGATGTGTGAGCATTGTAATGTAAGAAAACTCAGAATTTCATGTATCGCAAGAGTTATAAACAAAATTAATATCTATTTCAGGACAATACAAACCAAAATTCGGTACCAGTTTGCATGTTGTTTGTTAAAACAAGCACGAACAGAGCGCAAATACAGCGATGCGGGTGTACCGCTGCACTCTTATAGGACTTGTACTAATTGTATTGTTATATTGTTGAAGTAAAACTTCAATACGCGTGCTTGACATGGGGAGCTGGCGAGAGCGTTACAAAAATCACACATCGCACGAGGCCAATGAAGATGTCATTCAAATTCAAAATTCAAATTCGATTTAAGTGAAACTTTTTTGTATATAACAAAAAAGTTTTTTAGTAACCTTGATGTCATTTCTAAAGACCTATTTATAGACACCCCTCACATATACATATATAGGTTGGATGAAAAAAAAAAATTTTTGAACTTATATATTTTTATTTTACATTAGAATAGCGCTTCACAGAATACGTCAACCTACAAAGTTTCAACTACGTAGGGCCATAACTTCGGAAAAATGGCTGTGACATACGGACGGAAGGACGGACGTACAGACGGACAGACAGACATGACTAATCTATAAGGGTTCCCTTTTTTGCCCTTTGGCTACGGAACTCTAAAAACGAGACGGATGTCGTAGTGATTCCGGAATCGTGAGGAGGAAAATGAATATTTAGACCACATCAAAGAAATTAAAAAAAACTCTTCAGTTTGATTCCTTATTCAGACAATATACTTATTTTTGTTTATATCGTTGTTTTTCGTTTCTACGCCAAAGGACAAAACCAACTGCGTTTAATCTTCGTCTCAAATAGCTCCTCGTCAGAAACTAATCGGATGGAAAGATAAGAGAAAGCTGAGCTAAAAGAAAAGAGGCGGGAAAATTTGATATTTTACGCGCCGAGTCCGCCATGCCTGCTTTTGATGTCCCACCATAGCTATGAGTTATTAATATTTTTACTTTTTTTGTATAAGGACAGACGAGCAGTCGGTGACTTCTGACGCCCATAAACATACTTATAGAGTTCAAGGGTGCTTACATAGAGAAACAGTTTACCTGTACCTGTACGTGTCGGTACCGGTAATATTGCAATACTACCGGTACCCACAAAACCAGTACATGTCAGTACCGGTTATATTGCAATACTACCGGTATCGAAAAAACGTATACGTATCGTTACCGATAATATTGCAATATATGTAATATTGTATAAGTTTTGTCGGTACCGGTAATATTGTAAAATTACCGGTACCGACACGTAGTTAGTAAGTTAGTTAAGACCTTTCCTTCCGCTTTCTATTCTAATGGGCCACAGTACATAAAACCGATGAAACGCGACAATGCAGCTTCTCTATCATCAGCAATATCATGTATTGTAAGAGGTAGTGCCACACTGCACGCTTGCATGCAGCCGAATCGGGCTGGCACGACCGAGGAGGCACCTCTCGCTTACACAAGACCGGCTTAAACTGGCAGCCGTGCTGTCGAGTTTCGTACGGTGTGTAAGTAGCCGGTGGCACATGGAGGTGGGAGGAGAAAAGATGGCAGCGCATCTGTCATCAGTCACAATGCGAATGTCGGTAGACATGAAAATGGCTCCGACTGCTCGTTGGCCTCCCCCATACCATAAAAAAAAAATGATGCCGCCACAGGGTTTCATTGAGAGAGGTACCTCCCCAGTGGTATTGGTCGTATTCGTATGAAATACAGTACTAGCAGTATTTATCAGTACCTAGTGAACCTAACTAAAGCTCTATAAAGCTGTCTATTTCATACAGATTTATGCTCCAGACTTAGGAACTCTACATACATTTATTATTAGGGATTAGAACTACAACGTCGACAGAATATCGCGTGGACGATTTCGCCTACTCTTATTTTGCGTTCTAACAAACAGACTGGTGTCTCTTAATAATTCTTGGCAGAAATCTGAGTGACCAAATTGAAATAAAATATATTTATAAAACAGGAATATATTTTTTTTACTCTAATTCTACCAATATTTTTGCTCTACTTTACATTGATTATACTATTTTAATATCGTTTAACTATTAAATGTAATAAATAAATAACAACAATTGATATAAAGAAAATTAATGTTATAATGACAATACATACAAGAAAGCGAGGGTCGCCCGTGGGGAGAAAGGGAGAACGCCTCGATCCGTTCTCAGAATCACCAGGAAGTTTTAGTTTGGATTCATGCAATAGAGTCCCACTGTGCGCAATAGATGGCGCTACCACGAAGTTACATCGCGCTATCGTTTACACAACTTGATTTGTATAAGTAGGCTCGGAAACGTGCATCGACGTGTTATGTGAGAGAGAGTACTTCTCTTAACATTTTTTGTTTTGCGGTGTCTATAATCGAATATAGCGCTGCTTATTTAATTTAATATTATGGTCTATGGATTGATATAAAGATAATATAAAACTATATAAAATTGATATAGGTAGTACATATACCTTTTATACATAAATAAATAAATAAAATAAAAAATTAAAAAGATTTATTTGATTCCATTACAGCATTTTTGGTAAAACAATGTCATGAAATTCATTTCTTAACTAATATTGACATGCAACATTAAAAAAAAAAGTAAGTAAGTATAAAAATGAAAAATGAAAAGAAAAATATGAATGTTAATTACTGAATGGACCCCTCGGGGGTAAAAGCCTCCTCCAAGGTTTGCCAAGTCAGTCTATTTTGTGCGGTTTTTAACCATAATTAATTCAACAAAAACCAATTTTTTCCTGCGATTGAGGCTATTTCATCCTTCAAATTCGTTCGTCGTTCGTTTATACATACTATTACATAAATAAGGAGGTGATTTCTTTTGCAGAATATTAGAGGACCTAAGGTTTTCTTCTATTTTCGGATTTTCCTTTGTGTCTCGGCGGTGTATTGTAGGCAAACATATTTTCCTAAATATAAGCTCATAAAAGTCTTTAAAATTTTTATGAGCATTTTCGAAATACACACATTTGAAAGATAAACATTTTAAAATGTTTATTTTGGTAATATCCTGTTTTGGTGTTGCAAACGTGTGCTCCAGATCGGTTCTCTCGATGTTCGTTGAAAGAAGTCTATACCACTGATGAAGGCTGATGATGATTAAATTAGCAAACTTTTCAAAAGCATCTACTTTCAGCGGTGGTACGAAGATTAAAAGCCTTAGTACATCGTTGTTTTAATAAAGTGTGTGCTTTTGACCACACAACTGAAGTGAAACTTAATTATTGATTTAATACACGAATTCATTATCGTAGTTACAATGACATATCATGTCATAATTATGATATTTATTTTTTAAATACAAAAAAGTTTCACTTAAATCGAAATTGAATTTGTATGACAACTTCAATTGGCCTCGCCCGATCACAAATTTTTGTAACGCTCTCGCCAGCTTGCTTCTCATGCGCACGTATAGAAGTTTTATTTCAAAAATATTAGATATTTTATTTATTTTTTAGGGTTTTTTTTTTAAAGGACACCAACAGTACATGCATAAATACAATATAAAAAAATAAGTTTGGATATAAAAGAAATTCTGATGCGTGCACTTTTACAGGTGCCACAGCATTTGTTAAGTCAGCAAGTAAATAGTAATAATTGCAATGTGAATAGTAATATGTCAATAAAATAAAATTAAATTGTGTGTTAAATTAAATTAATGAAATTAAACTTGCAGTTACCTACATGCAAAATATTTAGATTCAAATAAATAAGACAATAATCAAATAAGACAATAAAAACTTAAGTATAATTAGTGTCAAACGATTAATGGTCCGTATCTCAAAGAGAAAAAACGGAACCCTTATAGGATCGCTTTGTTGTCCGTCTGTCTGTACGTCTGTCAAGACCTTTTTCTCTAAAACGAGTGAAGGGATTAAGCTGAAATTTATGTCAAATACGGAGGTAAGTTACGTCTTGATGCCTTGAAAAAATCACACTTCTAAGTTAACGCAACGTCTTGGCTGGTTTTTTTTTATTTTTATTTATTCGGAAAACAAACAGTGATTGATATAGGTATAACACATGAAATTTAACAAACATGAAACTATACACCAATTAAATGTTTTCACATATTTGTATGAAGAATCGTTATTCCATATTTAAAATCTGTTTAAATGGGTTGTTGTGATGCGAGTGGCTGAATTTAAATGTTTCAGCGACAGTTAGTGAGTGAGTGGCGACCCGGCCGCTTCAGTACCAACCATTACTCTACTTGTTTTCATTGCAACTCTACCGCTAGTGATGGGACTGGTTTATCGAATATCTTTAAAATTATGTCGAACTCAAATCTCAATTTTGTATTTACTTTACGTGTTTCAATGCGATAAAATATGTATTAATATAAATATAATAATAATGTTGATATATGTTTTCGCTATTTCTTTTTCATCCACTTTCAAAGTGAAAAAAAAACACGAAAAGTATCAAACAAGTATTGCTCAAATTTAAAATTTATAAGTGGATGAAACGTGGAAAAACGTGGGCATCTTGCCCACGACAATGAACTGATGTTAATCGATTTGAATATATACCTATACATTCATCCCTTACTGTTATTTTTTCTTGTGTTCCAACTTTACTATGTGATTTTTTCATTAGTAATAAGCACTTTATACTAACATTGAATAAAAATTCTTCTTCATCCACCTAATCTAGCGGTCGACAACCAGCGGCTCGCCGACGTTCTAACAAAAATAAAGTAAATTGGGCTTCTAGGGTGAATATCACAAGTTCGGCCCACGTTTAGTTTATTTTACCTCATTGCGCCTTCCGACCCGGGCCTGCCAAAAGGTGACCGACCGACCGACCGCTGACCTAATCCAAAGCGATGTTAATCTACGCGACTGGAGAAAAGGTATGCTCGTAACCGCTTTGCGTGCTTGTATGTGCAATAGACAGGAGCACGTAAAGCGGAGGAGTGTGCACGTAAAGCGAGCAAGTTTGCACGTAACCTACTTAACGTGATCTATTCCACATATTATTAGATATATGAGCAATCGACCGTATAGGGGGCTTTCATCTCATGACAGTACGGCTACGTATTATAAAGGCGTCGATACATATACGAATATTATAAATTTTGAATGTTGACGTTGTTTAAATGTAGTCAAATATCTCAAAAGCTTATGGTCAAATTTGAAAAAAATCATTCAATATTGAAATCCGGATAGAAAAAAAATATGGCTGAGATTACGGGCGAATGCGCTGGTCGTCTAAACGGCGTCACACACTAAGCAGATACGATAAGATTTTATCTGCGTATAAAATCGTCCTTCAATATATTATGTCGATGCTGACAGATGCTTGACGGTAAAATATATCTGATCTGCGTAGTGTGTGATGCTCTTTGTGTTTAGTATAGAGAGCAATATGGACAGATATCTGTGTAGAGATCTTACTACAACTTTCAAAGTTTATAATATTCGTACTATCGATACCTATGCATCGATAGTCACATCACTAGGGCGGGTCAAGTGGCAGTGCTGCTGGTGTTAAGTTTAATTTTTAAGAGCGCCGTCAAAGGCCCCACTCGGGCCCGGCTCGTTAGAATAAACTCTATACACTACTACCTTAATTACTGCCTTAAGAAACAGCTTTCTATGCCGGATATTTATTTAATGGCAGTGCGAAGTTGTGACAACTTGGGTTTTATTTAGTTTTACACAAAGATAGAGTATAAATAGAAATCTCGTACTGATGAAAACGCCTCGACCGTTTATCATGCAATTTCCTCTGTGTATGATAATAAACAAACTCTTCAGCATTATAACACTATCGCCCGTAGATTTCTTTCTATTTTGATCTAAGTAAAAAGTTTACGTAATTAAAACTAAATGTCATATGACACAATATTATATGGGTAGTATATAAATGAGTGACTGTGAATTAAAATTTGAGGTGTCAAAATTAATGAATTTAGCGTACAGAATTACTAAGTGAGCGACTGACTGCGGGCGACGAGAAATCAATAGAACAGCAACTTACAAACATCAATTTGAGCTGCTTAAAATACAAAATGAGAAACTTCATAATATTTGAGCGGCCTAATAATTATTATTTGAGTGACAACATTACGTCCTGCATTTTTTTCAATATTTGGTAAACGATTTATATATGTATACTGAGCTGCATTTTATCATAAATGAAGTGTTTTGAATACAAAAACGTATTTGAAAAATACTATAGTGAGCAGTGTTTTGTGAGCACACATTTTATTTTTAAATTTGCTTATGAGAAAACTATTTGAATAATAATAATAATAAATGCTGCTGGACCGGTTCAGTCGAGGGTGTTCTTGGTGGATATAACCGTTCCATACGATGAACATTTCTTCTCCTTCCTCCATGGGTCACCGACTACTTACACACTGCACGAAACGCGCCAACACAGCTGTCACCTCACGCCGGTCTCGTCTACGCGAGAGGTACTTCCTCGGTCGTGCCGGCTCAATTCGGCTATTGTATGGCACTACCTTGGGAAAATGTTTCATTTCCAAGGGAAAACGGGTAAACTTCTAAACGGCTTGACCGATTGAGTTGAAATTTTATATGGGTATTGCGATGGTTACTTGGACGGTATAAAAATACAATTGAATCCGGTAGGTGGCGCTGCTGTCGGAATGTCAACTTCTAAACGGCTGAATCGATTAGGTTGAAATTTTGTATGGGTATTTCGATGGTTACCTGGATGGTAAAAAAATGCACTTGGATCCGGTAGGTGGCGCTGTTGTCGGAATGTCAACTTCTAAACGGCTTGACCGATTGGGTTGAAATTTTATATGGGTATTTCGATAATTACCTGGATGGTAAAAAATACAATTGGATCCGGTAGGTGGCGCTGTTGTCGGAATGTCAACTTTTAAAAGGCTTGACCGATTGGGTTGACATTTCGTTGATTCGTTGATTCGTCGCCCTGCCGCGCGCTATTCAAATTCGCGCGTAGCGAACAATCTGTAGTTTTCATTAAAAAATAATATCAATATAAAGAACACAACACCTCAAATAGATTATCAGTCATCCACAAACAGTAATAAAGCAGCTCACAAAACGTAGATCAACTGAACTTTATAGCAGCTCGTTATGTAAAACTTCATTTAGAAAAATCGTCTCCTAACTTAATATTAACGTTGCCCGCTTTGTATTTCTAGTCGCTCACTTAGTATTTTTAGTCGCTCACTTAGTAATTTCGTCGCTCAGCTAGATTTTTAATATGTGTAATGGATTAATCGCAGTTCACGTTTTGTAAGCTCGTTTTGAATTTTATTATTACCCAATATTCGTCGTTAGTTTAGTTTATTTTTCGCTTACTTATTTTCTTACCGCTCGAGTTAATTATACAGTATGTCATCATCAGTCTCTAAGTTATTTTTTATTTGCTCGTTTTATTATTCCCACTATTATATGCAACTACGGTAATCAATTTGTGTATTAAATGAATTGGAAGCATAATTGTGTGCGTGAACTAGTGTGGGTTTCGTTTTATCTATATAAATAATACGTGAAAACTTCGGGAATATTTTCATGAAAATTGCGTGGACGGAGGAGTGACATTTGGCACACTTATAGTTTACGTGTAAGAAAAATGCAGAATGTTAATATTCCTTTAGAGAACTTTAATTTAATAAATCAAACTTTACACACACTACCATGCATTTGACATATTGACATAAAAGACACACGTAATTATTGAAAAGTTTCTAATATGTCTTGTACAAATGTTGACAATTTTACAATTATAAATTGTTTACCTTAATTATAATGACACAACATGTCATATGATATTTAATTTCTAATTACAAAGTTTCACTTAGATCGAGGTTCGATCTTCGCGGGATCACTAGTTTAATTAAAATAATGAAATGCTTGTTATTTTAAAGTTTAAATAGCTTTCTGCACATCTCGATATAAATTTCAACTGTATCAAATTTCAATTTCTTCCATTATCGCTATGCTTTAAATAAGGATCAGACATTTTCTTTACGTATTAACAAATAGATATAACGTTTATAGACCGGATTACTTTATTCTGACACTAGCAGTGCCCCGCGGTTTCATCCGCGTTTAATTTCTAAGAAATCCATATAAACTTCAACACCCTATTTCACCCCCTTAGGGGTTGAATTTCTAAAAATCCTTTCTTAGCGGATGCCTACGTCGTAACATCTACCTGGATGCCAAATTTCATCTTGATCCGTCCAGTGGTTTGGGCTGTGCGTTGACAGCTGGCTATGTCACGTTTGAGTTTTATATATATAGATTTCCACGACATTTATTCGGCTCTCGCTTTGTGAGTTTCTGGTAGTCTATAATGTTCGGTAGACAGATGGTAGTTATCGCCTGTAATTACATTTATTCTTTTAATACTGGTTCCAATCCTCTATATTAAAAAAATGGTATATATAAGACATTCTGCCGATATAAATAAAAACTTTGTATTATCTTAAACTACTGATAGCACATAAAAGTAGCATTTAAATCTGAGTAGTAGCATAGTTGTTGTGTGTGTGTGTTGTGTATGTTTTCCACTGCCTAACGCCGCTAAAAAAAATATAGACTCGTAAAAGCAATCTATCTCTTAAGGTATATACCATGTGCATATTCACATTTTTTTATTAGGAATTTATTTCAATAAATAAAATCACTAGTTAAATTGCTCTTTATCATTCGATTACCATTTCGCTATAATTAACTTTTCTACATATATAAAATTCTCGTGTGTAACCATACTCCTCCGATACGGCTAGATCGATTCTCATGACATTTTGCGAGCATATTGGCTATGATATCGGGGAGGTTTGAGAATCGGCCAACATCTAACCCTAAGCGGCTGAAATCGCAGAGAGCAGCAAGCAAATATGTAATAATTTTCCGTTATAATTTTGATGGAGAAACTGTAGTTGACTAATTGGGACATAAATATATTGTATTGTATTACAGTATTTAAAAAAAAATCCAATAAAACCGTTTGGTTCAACCCGAGTCTCGAACAGGAACCTCACGATCTCTGCCTGCAGATGCTAGTAACTAAGCCATCGAAGCTAGTCATAACAATCATTATTCTAAGGCTATAAAGAAACAGCCAAAACAACAATACGAAAAGGGGGAAGAGAATACAATACCGAGCGTAAATCAATTGACGGTCTTACAGAGTTTAGAAAGCTCAGGGAGAGGGGGATTTATGAATTTATTTTGTCTTTGAAAGTATTAAAAAATATACCTACCCTCATCTTCGGTTGGACCAACGAGTCTTATTGGGATTTTTTAAATTCCAATAACAGTCCAAAGTTTGGAAAATGCGGTGTTGCGCTCCCCTCAAATTAACAGAACAAAAAGACTATGGACATTAAATAGTAGATTTTTTGTATTTAGAAATCTTGTTGTTAAGTATAACTTTAAAGTAATGCAAACTTTGTTTAGCTGTTGATTCGGTTCCCGATTTTTTACATATAATGGCTTGCTGTAATGCTGATAATGACAATTGAAAAAAAATCACAAGAACGTAGATATGTACCATAAAATAAACAAAATATGAACCCTTGAAATAACGTCCATACAATTTGTACAAAACTAAGTCCAATTCTCAAACGAATTACACATTTAAATTTCCAAGAGCGTATTTTCTTTTTGAAATACGCGAGTCATAAATATACAAATCCGACATCAAAAGGAATTAATTAATAGGGTCAATCGGCAACAAAAGGCCGCGCGAGTGGAAAAGGAGAAAAACCTCTTGATATTTCCATGCCGCTCTCCACGCCGTGTGTTACTAAATACAAGTTCTCGCACAAAACCATATTTTTTAGGGTTCCGTAGCCAAATGGCTTGTTTAGCATTGTTTTTAAGCTTTTGCAATATTTTAGCAACCGTAAGTGAAAACTTGTAAATGGGGAATTGTTTTTTGTATATAGATTTAACTTAAGCATTGTGTCACTGTTTGTTTTCCAAATAAAGTAACAATAAACTTTAAAAATAAAATAAAATAAAAATGGCAAAAAACGGAACGGAT
>LUGF01033127.1:107351-119790 GCA_001625245.1 Calycopis cecrops | reverse complement strand
CGGGACTCACCACTTCGCCGTCACTAATTGTATGCACCGCCTGTACTGTTGCCCGTTAAGCCGAGTATAACATTTATGTTACTCTCTGCCGCCTTTATAATCTCTTCTGCCCCGCAATTCTTCACGTTCTCAAGGATCACCGGACTGTCCGCAGAGATTTCCATCTCAGTCCTCTTTTTCAAAAAATCGTCAGATAACGTAGGTGCCTTGCCTCGCTTAGCCACACACCGCTTCCTCCCTTCGACACTACAAGAACAAAACAGAACAGAACAGAGCAGAGCAGAGCAGAGAAGCGCAGAGCAGCGCAGAGCAGAGCAGAGCCGAGCCGAGCCGAGCGGAGTCGAGCGGAGCGGAGCGGAGCGGAGCAGAGCAGAGCAGAGCAGAGCAGAGCCGAGCCGAGCCGAGCCGAACCGAGCCGAACCGAAACGTTACTGTGTCAAGCCAACGGAAGTGGTGTCAATTAAAAAAGGTCCTTAACTTAAATGGTGTAGAGATCATTATTCTATAGATAAATAAACGCCTGTCTGTACGCCGCTGCGCATTCAGGATGGATAGATGACCACTTAAGCGTCTAAAGCGTCTCAAGCACCTAAAGCGTCTAAAGCGTCTCAAGCACCTAAAGCGTCTAAAGCGTCTTGGTGAATTGCATGGCCGCCTGGCGTCGTGAACTCCGCGCCCCCGCACCACCCGCGCCGCCCGCACCGCACCCGCGCTAGGCTCGCAGTGTGGACAACCACTAAGACGATACCGTGTGAACGAGACCTGCCTCCCCATTCGTTCTACCTACACACACACACACACACACACACATATAATGCTGTTGTGTTTCGGACCATTTGCTGTATCCGGCTCCACATTGAAGAAGACGATAAAAGGCTGGTGCCCCCTCTATGAAAAACTGCAGAACAATCATCTATGGACATCCCGATAGTCATAAAAAGGCTGCCTTTTGCCGCTCATTTATCTCCTTATAGCATAAAGAAAATCTCAATTCCCAACCAAACCAATTTGAATTGAAAAATATATGACGTACTCGGAGTTGAAGAGGAGATGTTAATGCTTCAAAGGCTCCGGTGGTACCGCTTTGTCTTATCAAATCGCACACATTCAGAGCATGACTGTGCGGCAAGTCCGCATTACAGAAAATTGCACTTGCTCGTTACATTTAACAAACAAGGTGATTTTGTTGGCGCTGTTTGTAATAAAAAATAATAGCAACTCTATTCCCTTTGTCTTTACCGTGACTCGACATTAAGGTATAGCCAAGGCGCAAATAATCAGTTGAATTGCTTGATGTGTGAATTGCACATCCATATCGCAACTACCGGCTGTCTCACTAATATTGTAAAAGCCTCGTGGTCTAGTGGTAAGCGTGTTCAACCACAGACGTGAGGTCCTGGGTTCGAATCCCGGGTCGGATCAAAAATTGTTATTGGGATTTTTCAATTTCTTATAACAGTCCGGAGTCAGGAAGTTGGCGGTGGTACACCCCCGTGCCTCGGAGAGCACGTTAAGCCGTCGATCCTGCGCTTGATTTCTCGCCGGTCGTGTCGGATTGCCGTCCCATCGGAATATGAGAATGAGGGAATAGAGAGTGCACTTATGTCTGCGCGCACGCTTGTGCACTGTAATATGTCCTGCGCATCTGGCTCGTCTCTATAGAGACGGCCGCCGTAGTCGAAATCGGCTAGGACGACATTATTCATTATTGTAAAACACAAACGTGTGTGTGATAGTAATTCTTTAACGCAAAAATTACTGGTTGGATACGAATGAAATTAGTCACAGATACAGAATATCTGAAATCCTACTAATGTTATATTTTTTTTTTTCGAAATTTTGTGTTTGTTTGTTTGTTTTTTACTTCTTCACGCAACAATTGCAGAACCGATTTTCATGAAATTTTGCACACATATAGAGGGTAACTTGGATTAACACATAGGATTGTGTTTATCCCGAAAAATGGTTGTATGAAATGCCATGGGATGATTTTCAATTTTCCACGGGATCGAAATTTACGCGGGTGAAACCACGGGGCGCAGTCAATCCAAAATGAAACACTTTTTATCGAAAATAAGTAAATGGTTTATGTGGGACATGTTTTACTCGAGTGAAACCGTGAGGCACAACTAGTAAGTTACATTATCGACCTACTAGTTACAACAAATGAAAGAGGAAAAAGACTTTCGCATTTGTTACATATTTTGTAGTTACAAAAAAGTTTAAAGGTATATGTTTTCGCTAGTAACTTTACTAAATGTTTTATCGTGTAAAAGTTAAAGTAAATACGAGTTATATTTTGCACCGGTTAGTCAAAATTCAAACAATACAAACAAATGCAGTATATTTACATTGAATCGTAATTGTTTTGTCGAGTTAAATCAAATTACGTAAAAACGTATTCCACGTTGAATGTGAATAGCAAAATAATAAAAATAGCAAAATACAAAATAGTTTAACTCTGCCAACGGTAATTCGTAAATCTATTGGAATTTGGACGAGGTAGTGTCATGGTACAAAATATTTATTTGAAATACAGTAATACCCCGACTTACACTACCTCGACTTACGCGAACTCGGAGTTAGGCGGTAGCAGCTTGGTCCCACCTACCGCGTCTTCAGGGTATTACTAGGGTTGCCAACATTTCTTCGACGAATTTTTTTTTTTATATATTAAAATATAGTATACTGCAATCAAATATAGTACTCTAGGTTTAGAATAGGTAGGCGGGCCAGGTTCAACTAAAAAAAAAGCATACTGAGGCATTGAGCATCGATAAAAACTATTTTTCGCTATTTGCATTATAAAATATTTCAGTCTTAAAAATATAGTATTTATGTGTACTATATATTTCTTTAACAGTATATAGTATACAGAAACTACATACACTGAAATATAGTACAATACTATATATTATAGTACGGTTGGCAACCGTATGTATTACTGTACGCATCAATCGACACACATTAATATTATAACAAATATTTTTCTACATTGTTTGTCTCTAAAACTTTCATGTAAGATAGATTGAGTATTATTTAAACAAATGAATTAATTTACATGTAAAAATAGCAGATGCAAATCTAAAAACACCTTACAGAACCAACAGTAAAAAGTTACAACGGATAAACGTTAACGACTTTCATATGCGCACGTATGAAACATGCATTAACAAATTTGCATTTTAATACAAAAACAAAAATGTAAGTATCATTGCCGTATGTAGAGGGAACTCTCTAGAACAGAATTGCTGAACTGGGGCTATATATATCTTAAAGTCCTGATCTCGTATTCCTTCCCTTCAATAAGTAATCATTCAAAGAAGGGAAATAAAACCAATTTTTACACTCGTTTGTATACGTTGATAAGGTTGATAATTCAGTGTCTTTCCTTTAAATATAAATTTGGGTTCCTGAGGAGAGACGAACTTCAGTTACACCTTACGTCAATTACGACCAGAATCTCTCTCTCTCTCTCTCTCTCTCTCCTGAGCATTATTCCCATCTGATTGCGGGGTCTGCTTTCCGCGTTTTTTCGTCTATACAATAAAACATGAACTTATTAAGAACTATAGAACAATAATGTATTTTAATAATAAAACGATGAAAAGAAAAATTAAAAAATAAGAAAGCGAACGTGATTTAAATATTAACGTTATTTACATTCGTTGACAATTTGAAAATTATTCCCATTTCGTCGACCCCCGAAGCTACATTCATAAAATATATTAAAAGTCCATCACTGAGATTGTCGTAGTAATGAAATTGAATTATTAATATCATTTGCCGACGAAGACTTCGAGTGACAGGAACACGGGAACAATGTTGGTGCTGCATTGTACATTTTTTGTCTGGCCTGTGGAGGAGGAGGAGGACGGAGGGCAACGCATCTGTATAGCCTCTATGCGGATTTCTATGGGTGTCACTAGTCATGAAAATGGCTCCTATTGCTAGTTTGCCTCCTTAAGCTATATGCAATATCACACTAGCAGTGCTTCATCACGTCATCGTTCGAACGTTGCTTGTAAGTACACACGTTTGTATAGAGGATCATGTTCATGAGGATCACGCGCGTACAGGCGCAGGAGCATGCATCGCCGCACGTGCGTACGGGCGAGACGCAAGGTACAGCACTCCGAATCCCGCAGCGCTGCGCGTGATTTTGGAAGAGATTGCTTTGAATGAAATGAGCGACGTGCGTGAATCCACAAAACGCAATTACGCGCGTGAGTGCGCAAAAACCCGCACGATGATACAGATATGCACTCCCGCGAGTACGCGGCGCCGTATGCAGCATGATGCGTGGCAGTGCGCAGCGCCTACACTGTAGCATTTTATTCGGAAAGCACAAGTAAGTGGAGATAGACCGAACATAATATCATCTAGATGAGAGGAAGGTCAGCAGTCGCCGTCAGGTGAACCGAGCTGGCTCGCGATATACGTTATTAAAAAGCAAATACTGGCAAAGCTTGAGTCGGACTCGTGCGAGGATTTAGCGAGATTTACGAGCGTCACCAGTAATACAAGTGGATAGACGAAGTTTTTTTTATGCAAATGGTTAAGACTGCTGGACCTTACGATGACCGCCGATGGCCATAGGCCCTGGCGTGGCCGGTTTTGCAGGAGCGTTACCCTCGCTCCTCCTTCCCCCTTTCATAAACGGGCCACCTGGTACTCGTACAACGCACGGAACCGAAAGCGTAGCTGTCGCTTTACGAGATATCGTGTGAGGTCATACCCGTCCAATTTGGGTGTCGTGTAGCATGGCACTACCTTCGTTAAAACCGATTGTGGAACCACACATCTTTGTTTTTTGGACGTTTGAATAAGTAATTTTATGTAAAAATAATGGAATTTAGCGACAGGAACTCATTAGCCGCATGAAACACAAACGAAAGGGTCCCCGGTCGTGCCGGCCTAAAACACACACATGTGTTCTAAAGACACACACACGTTTTCCAAAGACACACACACGTGTTCCAAAGACACACACAAGTGTTCCAAAGACACACACACGTGTTCTAAAGACACACACACGTGTTCCAAAGACACACACAAGTGTTCCAAAGACACACACACACACACACACACGTGTTACGAAGACACACACACGTGTTCGAAAGACACACACATATGTTCCAAAGACACACACATATGTTGTAAAGACACATACGTATTCCTAAGACACACATGTGTTCATTAAGACCAAGCTAGTCCGAATCGAAAAAAATAAGATTTACAAGAGGGTACGTGGAGGCTTCAAGGGTGCTTGTGGTATTGCTTCGTCTCAGTAAATCGAACACAATCAGCGCTTGATTGTGTGACCGGTCCGCCGTTGAGAAAACTGCACTGGCTCGTTACATTTATCTCAGACTAGCTGTGTCCCCGCGATTTTACCCGCGTAAATTTCGATCCCGTGGAAAATAGAAAATCATCCCATTGCATCCTGTAGGAACATTTTTTCGGGATAAAAACTATCCTATGTTAATCCAAGTTACCGTCTATGTGTGTGCCAAATTTCATGAAGATCAGTTCAGCAGTTTTTGGGTGGAGGAGTAACAAACAAACAAACAAATAATTAAACAAACAAACATACAAACTTTCGCGTTTATAATATTAATAGGATGATAGGACCACTGTGGGTTACAAAAATAATAGTAATTTAATTCGCTTTGTCTTTAATCTTAAAATATAATAGACATAATTATTTTCCTTTGTAGATTAAGCTGATAAGTAGACGAGGCACCGTCATATTACAAACACTACAAAACCAACAATGAAAAAGACTTTATTTTATAATAGAAAATGCCACTAACAAGTTTCATCTGTGTCCAACGTACCGCAATGAAACACGCATTAAGTAATTTACATTTTTATACACTTAGATCATTTAGTAATGATCTAAGTTTATACAGGAACAAAAATGTAATGTGAATTGCCGTAGGTACATATAGGGAACACTCTAGAACACGGTTATTAAAAGTGTGCTCGTGATCAAAGAATGTTATTGCTGAATGATATCTCATATTTACATTTTTTATGGTATGGGAGGGGGGGGGCAAACGAGCAGTCGGAGCATTTTTATGACTACCGACGCCCATAGACATCCGTACAGAGGCTAAACAGATGCGGTGCCTTTCTCTTCTCATCTCAATTGGTCACCGGCTACTTACACACCGCTCGAAACGCGACAGTACAGCTGTCCTTTTACGCCGGTGTCGTAAGAGAGAGGTACCTCCCCGGTCGTGCCGACCCATTTCTGCTGCACGCGAGCATGCAGTGTAGCACTACCTCTTACTAGCTAGCTAAGCAGAGAGATTTAGCAGATACGTCCTCCTCCCTGCCCCTTTATGGGCCACCGGAAACGCCCGCAAGGCATTGCATCACGAGAACATAGCTGTCACTTGACGACGGTATCGTGTGATCGAGAGGTACCTTCGTAATGCGGGCCCAACTCGGCTGCAATGTAGCATACACACATACCAACACCGTTTGCGGGTGCACACATCTAAATGTACTTTAATTTTATTTACACTGTTTAGCTCGAATGGTAGAGTCACCAGGTTAACGTAGATAAGAGTTTTAATTTCAATAACACAAACTATGAATCTCATAAAGTCCATGTGTGTGTGAATGTGTGTACAACAGACATGTACGTACACGGCAGTCAGATGTAAAAGCTTTTAATTAAATTCGTTGGTATTCTGTTGCGGCCGTTTCGCTCCGATTGCCTCCTCCCCCGAGAGCCTCCGTACATCGACTTCATTACGATTTCCATTTTGGTTTTCACTGCAATTCTAGAAATAGGTTTCTAGATATAAAAGCACTAGAGAGACACTAATACAAGCGATGCCTTTAAAATAAATAGTGATATCATATTTTTTTTTTGTTTTAATGCTTTTATTTTTGAAATGATTTGTAACATGTTAATAATTTGTATTATTAGTTTATTTTTTATTATTATTATTTGTCATTTTCCTGTGTACATAAATTATAAATAAATAAAATAATATGGACATTTATGGAATGATACAAATAAATAATCTAACATTTAATTGAAATACCAAAAACCCACCTGCTTCATATGTATTTTAATTTGCCTCAGTGCCAGTCCCGTTATCCCGACGGATTTAAACACACCTTGTATATTAAGATTCGTCAAGCTTAAAGCAAGTAGTAGTAAGTATTTTTCGATGTATTTTATTTCAATTTAAACTGTTGGTTTGGCTGGTAACGTTGCCTTGTAGAGATATGCACACCCATGTACTTCTCCTACATAAGTATAAGATAACTATTGTAATCATTTATTAAGCACATAAAGAATAAAATAAATAAACAATAAGATTCATCCAACAGCAGGCAGCAAATGCAACTCACACTTCAATACAATTTAAAATATAAAACTTATCTCCTTATAAAGTTTGTACCCAGCTCCTCACACACAGCAACAACAGAACCGCCGAGTCATGATCATAAATAACCCAAGAGCCAGTCACTGTCCATTACCACAACAATACTAAACGGTACGAGTGACTCCCATTATCCAAAACCATGGTCACGGTCATCACTATCAGAATTTTATCAGCTGATCGGCCCGTCGTAGGCTTGCTGATGTGAGAAGGGTTTAGCAAGCGTTAGCTGACAATATGTGCCTGACCACCAACCGCAATATTTCCTTGACAACCAATTGTTTCTGAAAGTGAAAACTTCTTTAGTGGCTTAGACTGGGCTAAAAATTACCTGCGTTTAATTTCTAAGAAAGTCATATAAACTTCATCACCCTATTTCACCCTCTTAGGGGTTGAATTTGGAAAAATCCATCTTAGCTACCTACGTCTACCTGCATGCCAAATTTTAGCCCGATACGTCTAGTGGTTTGGACTGTGCGTTGATAGATCACTGTTAGTCAGAGTTGAGTTTTATTTACTACTAGCTGTACCGTGCGCGCTTTGCTACACCACCAACAGATACGTCAGCATGGAGTATCATAGCAATATATAAAATTCATTTAAATGACAGTGGCGTCCATCGAAATACACATGTACATTTTTAACCCAATCAGTTCAGCCGTTTAGAAGTTCACCCGTTTCCTCATGGGAATTAAGCGTTTCCCCGTGGTGAAAAATAGCCTATGTTAATCTGTGATAATGTAGCATTCAAATGGTGAAAGAATTTTTGAAAATTGTGTTTGTGTTATAAAAATCATAAAGTATTCTTTCTTTTCCTTCTCCTTCCTTCTAATATCCGTAGCTTAACAACAATCGAATAACAGAACTTTGAAAAGTATTACTTTTAATACTTGTAAAGAAACACAAAGCGAATATTATATTACAGTGTACCGATGACCGTCTCATCAGCCTACACAAATAAAAGTGCAAATTGGAGTGGAGGCTGTAATTAGGCTCTACAATAGGCGCAGCACCGGCGGAGAACAAAGCGCGTTCTGTCAAGGATCTTGACTTGGATTTTTTAATTTAAAACACGAACACTGTGTTCCACCTTTGAATATTTAAATATATTCTCTTTACAATGATTTTTAACTGGCCAGTATAAAAGGAGTTTGTTTTTTGTTCCATTGTTATTTTTACACAGTTTGTATTCATAATTATTACAGTGAATTTTTATAATAATAACCAGCTACGCTCCGTGGTTTTAAGGTAAGTTTCGATCCCATGGAAATATCGAGATGAAAAACAGATGTTGGCCGATTCTCAGACCTACGGGATATGCACACAAAATTTCATGAGAGTCGGTCTAGCCGCTTCGGAGGAGTATGGTAACTAACATTGTGACACGAGAATTTTATATATATAGAGATAAAATATGTGTTGCTGTCCAAAGCTCGTCAAAAGTGATCATCTATACATAGATTACCCAATTATAACGATTTAACGCTACGTTTTACTAAAATTGATTGATCTTGTCCATTATAATTGAGTAATCTCTATAGAGATGATCACTTTTGACTTGCTTTCATGATACAGCCTATGGCTATGTTACCAGTTTTTCTTTGAGTAGCCGGTGGCCCATTGAACTATTGTTTTACCATTAGTCTCAGAGCCTTTATGTCTTGTTACTTATGTATGTTATGTACATTACCTATACAAATCGAGAAGAAACAACTGACAAACACACACACAGTTATGCAAGTATAAATGAACTAGCTGTGCCCGCTGTTTCCACACGTAAAATCTACCCCAGACTTTCATATTTTGGGATACAGTGTCAACAACAACACACCTAGTTCAATATTGGGCCAGGCAGAGAGAACTGAGTGTTACAAATCACACCTTCTTAAACATCAACATCTTCTTTAACAATCACGATTCTTAAACATATATTACACTAGCTGCGTCCCGCGGTTTCACCCACATATATTTCGATCCCGTGGAAAATCATCCCATGGCATTCCATAGGAACATTTTTTCGGGATAAAACCTATGTGTTAATCCACGTTGCTCTCTATGATTGTGCCGAATTTCATGAAAATCGGTTCAGCAGTTTTTTCGTGAAGCAGTAACAAACAAACAAACATACAAACTTTCGCATTTATAATATTAAAAAGATGTGTAGGGATATAATATAGTTTCTGATGTTTCTAAATATTTGATATTCCAGATCATAATATATATCTGTGCCAAATTCAAATCAAATCCCTGTAGGTAGTAGTTTTTGTCTGAAAGAATAACAAAAACATAAACAATATTAGTAACATTGCGTTGTGAATGTAAGTTTATATCAAACGAGTCAAAACTGAGATCAGGTCAAGGATCGTTAGGTATTCATAGCGTCAGTCGCTATATAATAACAGTTAGCCAAATCAATAGAACTTCTATATTGAAGCGCCCGCGAGGGACTCCACTCGTCTTCAAACGCGGTGCGGACATGTTAAGCGAGATAGCGTTTTAGAATTTAAAACAATAATTCATTCCCGCAGCTTTCTTCGTGTATATCTATCTCAAAGGCAGCAAGGCTTTGGTTCTTAGTATCCTATTGTAGAGGGATATGCATTGTTCTTGACAGGACTCTTATTTTAGGTTAGGTTTTAGGACACCTAGTAACGTGACAGCGACATGTGTCACCTAGATGCCCTAACTAGCGTAGACAGAGAAAATAATCCTCTGTCTACGCTAACTAGTTATATTATACCGACCCGACAGAGTCCTGTCATAATCGCAGAATTGTTTGCCATGGTAACGTGTAACGCTCAGTTGCAGAACTGCCAAACCCATTCTCTTACACTCTTTTATTATTATTACTGTCCTATTAATTATCCGTTTAACCATGGGAATGAAGCACAAAAATATCCACTAACTTAAGAGAGAAGATTAAATATTAATGGCAATCCAAAATATAAACGCTACCTTTATTGTGCATGTTATATAGTGTTATTAATTCCTGATTTTTCTAATGGGAGACTTCCACCAGGTCATAGCACTTTGTCTCCTCTTACATACTAAATGCATTCAAGCTATACGCCTTAAGAAAACAAAAGTATAAGTTCGAAATCAAATTTCTATGAAAACTTTCATTTCATTTTCATTTTCATTAATTCTATCGGGCTGGTAACTTATTTGAAGGTCCTTTTACAAAATTTGTTACTAAAAATATCATATCGATTAACTCAGAGAAAATATATATATTAAATGTAATGGAGTAAAATATAAAAACGCTACCGCTTGTGTGCGTGTAATACCCGCTTATATCTACGCTCGCAATAAAATGTCGCACAACATTTGCGTCGCTCGAGTGATAGACGGCTGCATCGTTCAACGTTTCTGTTTGCTATCTTCGTCATTGCATTTATAACTTTTATAATGGGAACTGGCGATCGACTCTAACTTTTGTATAATGGACTGGCGATTGGCAACGACTAACCAGGCCGGATTGCTTGTTATAGATTAACTGTAGCAATAGGCTATTTGACACTATCAAAAATATACTACGAATTACAGTCATAATATTAAATACGATAATATTATTTTACATAAAAAAATGCATATTTATTGTAAAATTTGCGAAATGAAGTAGCAATTATTTGTCAACGTCAAAAACGTTTTGTGATCGGAAACTCAGATGACGTCACTGGCAAGTAAACTGTAGCGGAACTGCCTAGTGTTTACACTTTTGTCACTTGCGTTTGACAATTTAATCATATTGCGCGGCCATGACAGTTTGCACTGTTTTAGGCGCAAGTATAATAACTCAAACTCTAACATTATTTAATATTTTTTGTTGTTAATACCGCTTATTTTCTGGAAATATTTATGTAACGTGTTTAACAAGTCATAATGTATGAAATAAAAAAAATCAAAAAATTTACAAATACCCTATTGTGCTGCCATATACATTTCTCTATCTTTCAAAGTTACATCATAATTGGTCTAGTGGAGTAATTGTAATTACATAATGACAGTGAAATAGATATCACAATAACAATTTTGGGTCCAATCCGGGATTCGAACCCGAGACCTCACGTCTGTGGTTGAACATGCTTACCACAAGACCACGATTCAGTCACAAGGCAGTTTACATACGAGTACCCTATACTAGTATATAAACGTTATCCTCGATCGTGTTGATACAATTTGTCTGTAATGCTTCAGTGCTTCTGACAAAATTCTATACAGATTGAACATAATTATGCTATAAGTATCCCATTAGCCTTCCCATAAGCTTAATTACTTGCTAAGGTCGTTATACACCATTAACTGCGTATAGTATATAGACTGTGTTTAAGCAATCCAACGAAAACAAAGAAAATGTGTTCAGAGCATGATTGATCGTCGGCTGAAGGATGAGAGGTCGTGGTACAAGAATTCCTCACCCTGTGCCATTAACATACGATTCAAAATAATTTGAAGCCATTGAAACCATATATCGGTAATGTAATACGGTGTTTTTTGTGGTTCTGTTCGACTAAGTTTGTGTAATGACGTCACATATTTGTATTAATATTAATAATCAATAAAACCTTGTTTGATGAGCCTACATGAAGGACTGTGTAAGATAACACTGTATACTGGCTATTATAGACGTGGAGACAGGCAGATCTGACAACCATAAGATTTTGTTGCTGTTCTAGGCAGTAGTCCTTTCAGGCAGAATAGAAAATACATTCACGTGTAAACGAACTACTTTAAGATTGCAACCTAACAACCGAATATTAATAGTACATTAAAAAGTCTTTATATTATGTTTACTAGGCTAGGCTAGGCTTGTGTGATGACTTCTATTTAAAAGTAACAAGAGAAACTATTGAATTTGTGTATAAATAGTGGAAATTGAATAATGAAAAATAAATAATTTATGAAAGTTATGAAATATGTGAACTTACAAGTTAATGAATTTCACATTGAGCGAGTACCGGAGCCGTCCAAGTCAAATACAATACAATGTTCAGCCAACTTTGTTTGTCCACCTTTTGTAGCGGCCATTT
>LUGF01033127.1:87036-101771 GCA_001625245.1 Calycopis cecrops | reverse complement strand
GTTACCGGCCTGTAACCCGCAGATATAAGTTACGGTTTACAGCCGCGTTAATTGCGGCACACGTTTTAAACCTCAAATTATTAAATGTGAATTGTGAGTTATCGGTTGTTTGGGTTAAAACGATAATGAGATATAATGTCAAATGTTGTGTTTATACATGGTATGTGAATATAGTTACCCTCAGCTCCTCGAATGGGCCACTGGAAACTCACACGTACGTAACGCGAGATTGTTGTTATAACTTTGTGACGTTATGGAAGTGAGAGGTAAGTGTCGGGTCGTGCCAGCATGGGATATCCTCTCCCACCTTTGACTCGAAAGATACCGTCACAAGGTAACAACTACACAATTATATTGTATTCCGTGCGGTTTATGAGGTTCTGTAACATGCCTTTATGGGGCTCTGTTTAATAATTTTGTTTCTGAAGATATTTTCTGAGGCACTGGCAGTTTTACCAATTTTTCCACGCTTAGAGATCCTAACTTACCCCGATATGGTAAAATCATTGGCACACTGATACTGCAGATGCGTCGGTACTCTCCTTCCTTGGTTTTGGCAGACAGTAAAAGGCTCTAAGTATTCCTTTGCATCCTTCTATAATTTTCAATAGCAAATAACTCCGCGTAAAGAAGCATACGTATTCCTAATACATATTTATCAGCTCTATTTCACTATGTAATAAGAACATTAATATTTAGAGTTTAGTCTGTTTGCCTCGTGCAGGGTTGCCATGTATTAGGATTTGGTAGGACATGTCCAGCTTTTGACAGTTGTGTCAGGACAAAACACAAGTCCAGTCTGTCCGGTTTTTGTTAGAGTTTTGATGAGTTCACCAAACAGATAGTAAGCCAAACAGAATAGTAATAATAAGAGCATAAGAAAAAACATTCATTTTTAGGGTTCCGTATCTCAAAGAAAAAAAACGGAACCCTTATAGGATCGCTTTGTTGTCCGTCTGTCTGTACGTCTGTCAAGACCTTTTTTTCTATCGCATGAAGGGATTAAGCTGAATTTTTTGTCAAATACAGAGGTCAGGTACGTCTTGATGCGTTGAAAAAATCACACTTCGAAGTTTACGCAATAAAAAGTTATAGCCAATTATGCACAAATTTTGTATGAAAACGTACTTTGTCGAAAACCAAAAACCTATCGGGTACTTCCCGTTGACCTGGAGTTGTGAAATTTGGCAAGAAGTAAGAACTTATAGCAAATATATAGGAATAAATCTGAAAACTAGTAAATTATATGTAGATCATTGGAAAAATCATTATCAATTTATAACTGTAATTCGTTGCCTACTAAATGTGTGTGAGCAACCGCTTATATAAGTTTGTCAACTTAAACGGCAGGCGTAAAGTTACAATAATTGAAAACCATGCATTACGTTTGGATTACGGAACCTCGGTGTGCGAGTCGGACTCGCACTTGGCCGGTTTTTTCTTTAAAAACCTTGTTAGGCTTTCAGGGCAAAAATACCGGCTAAATTTGGCTTGTGTCAGACTTTTTGACTTTTGGGCCTGGCAACCCTAGCTTCGTGACATATTGTTCGGTGCATATTTAAAGGATACAACTTCGTGGGACCAACTTCCGAGAGATAAAGTATGACAAAGTGTTGGGGTACAATTTATTCTTTACCTTATCTGTTTGATCTGTTTCGGACGACGAATTTTTAAAAGGACTTTCCTTGGGGTCGTCCAAGAATGTCTTTGTTTTTTGGAAAATTTAACAGTTTTTAAAATAAATGTGTTTTTGTCTTGTTCTCTTAAGTCATGATAATTTTGTTTTTATTTTTATCTAGTAACTTTGAAAAATAAATTTAATATGCACTATGTATTTCATTAATTTATTAATATTTTTTTATACTACCGTTTTCTACAATTCATATATTTCTTTTAAGTATTTATATGTTGAAGATTTTAATTACAGAAATAAATATAATACATAGTTTGTGTATGATAGCATGTATAATCTGAGCAGGGTTCCAACCTGCGCCCTCTGGCGTAACGTGTCCACTACTTACCGCTGCACTGGTCGTAGATGATGATGATGTTTCATAAAAAACAATGAATACGAGATCGCATCCGTCTTGCTTATGAAGTCACTTGGTGTTTCAACTCACGTACGTTATAGACTGAGAGCCTCTCGGCGACACATACTGTAGTAGCGACATCTATATGATTACAGCGGCACTGTCATATCATCATAGTCTAGGAGTCTTGTACTGCCAGGAGTGCATGGACTGAATGAATCATTAAAGGGTTATGAATTTATTTTCCATTGTTCCATTGAGGGCTGGCATGTGCCGGGATATCTCCCGTCACCCAGATGGGGATTAAGTGTCTTATGATTCGATGTTAGAGCTAAATTAAGTCGTTTTTGTAAAAGTATTGGTGAGCTATATTGCAGAAGGATCGAGCTAGCACATCGCGATTCGCAAACTATTGGCAATGTAACGGAATTTAAGGCCCAGTCGTTAAGGAAACGTATCTGTCTTTAATCAAATCTGTCATCAAACTCTTAATGAATGTCTATGGATGTCCATAATTAAACGCCAAACTTTTACGTGTATTAAATAACTCCGGAACCAAATGAAACCTTTTTAAATGTATTATTTTAATTTCAAAAAGCTTTTGTATATTTATACACATCTACGCCTGGAGTTCCTTACTGATAAATACCAAATTGATTACCACACAGACTTAAATTTTGTAGTTATTTTCAAGTTGAAAACTTTTCGAGAGACTTTTACAGAACAGGGAATGTATAGCAGTCACCGGCTCTTGCACTATGAGTATAACATTTATTTGAGTATAAGAAATGGGGAAGAAACGGGTATGACATAAAACTTAATTAAGTCATGTTTATGGGTTTTAATAATAATACATAAGAGTTATATTACAGCATGTGACAAGAATTGTGATGGCATAGCTGTGGTACTAAGAGCCTGTTCAGTGTAAGCGTTTTTTCTTCTGTGTAAGTCTAAGCGTATGCGTATATGTAGCTCTCTCTAAATGAGTCGCGTCCAGATGCGGCGGGTCTAGATATTTAGGTGCCTTTGTTGCGTCCAGAACGACGCGCTATTCGAGTCGCGCGTAAAACGCTTCATCTGAACAAGGCCTAAGAGTTAGGTAGAGAAGAGCTGAATGTAATGGTACGTTTTTATGAATGAGCGCTGTGGAAAAGCCCAACACAGCCTAAATAGAAATTAAACTACGTCGGGCGAGTTATCTAGTTAGGTTTTTCGTCGTTTAAGAGGCTAATTCCGCTCTTTTTGGCAGATGGGAAATATGAGTCCCAGCGGCGGTTTAAAAATAAATACAGTAAGTAATTATCTTAGCCGACGGGACCGGGTCTCTTGTCGAAGAGATGCTTTTGATTTAGTTTGTTTTTTGTAATTTTAATAAGGAAATAATCCCCGTAAATCTTACTTTAGACATATCTATAAAATACACAGCATTTGAAACAGCAAAAATAAAAAATTGAGAACAGCAAATAAATAGTTAAGGAGGCTGCTTATACGTCCAGTTAGGTAGTTAGCGTAAATCCTGAAGTAACCAAGATAGATGTGGAGACAGTGTCGTCTTCACGTTCGATAAAGTAGGCCTTAAACCACTGAATGTATTGATTAACAATCTCAGTAACAACTAACGCCTCTTAACATCAGCATAAATATATTCTGAACTCTATCCCAGCATTCCACTGAGAGCAAATCTATACATATAAAACTCAAACGTGACATAGCCAATAGCCATCTATAACGCACAGCCCAAACCACTGGACGGATCAAACTGAAATTTGGCATTCAGGTAGATGTTACGACGTAGGCATCCGCTAAGAAAGGATTTTTAGAAATTCAACCACTAAGGGGGTGAAATAGGGTGTTGAAGTTTATATGGATTTCTTATAAATTAAACGCGGGTGAAACCGCGGGGCACAGCTAGTGTAACAATATTATTTCGGATATGGCTAATAATAAAAAGAAAAGACAAATCTTGTTTATTTTATTAGTTGGGAATAGATATACGGACTTTCTGAAATTATTTGAGGGCTCCGGGCTTTCAGCAGTCGCTAAATGATTATTTTGTTTTGTTCCGTTTTGGCGCCATCGCGTCTGCGACTCCACATGTCACAAACATCACAAGTGACAGCAAGCACATAGCATTTTAAACCGTGAGCCAGTGGGATAAGAGTGAAATTGGACCGCAGAACAAATATCCTTAGCCATTACGAAGGACCCTTTTACGAGAAAGTTCCTATTTCGTCGTCAATTTATTGCGAATTCTACTTTATAGCATTGCGTTAGGGTGAGTATTACAATAACTATGTAAAAATTAAATATTGTAGTGGAAATGTAATTGTTATTTATAATATTCCAAGTCAATGTGTTCGTTAGGCAAAAATGAGTCTTAACAAGAAGTTCAAAGAGTTCAAATTGGACGATAACTAAATGTGGCAATTGAATATAATTTGTTATATTGTATTGGAGTCGGCAATGATTTAATTAAAAATAATGACGTAGCTTAATTCGATTGTCATCTGGGCTATTGTTCGCTGGTGGATATAGAAATGAAAATATTTTTATTCAAATTAGGCTTCATCAAAAACACTTATTGAATATCAAATTAACTATATCAGTATTACCTTAATTACAGTATAGAAACTTTGTGGGATTTTTTTTTAGAATCGGAGGGAAAAAGAGCAATCGGAGCCATTTGATGCGTTACCCTCCTTCACCCCATCCCCATAAACGGCCACCTCTTTTAAATCAGTGATCAGACTAATTGTTTAAGGAAAATGTACTTCTGCGATCGTGCTGGCACGCAGCTGTGACGTACGACTACCTTTATTGAATTTAGGTTATAATCAAATTTTATTAAAACGGAGACCGTTGCGAGTCGGGAACCAGTGGCTTAATCCATGGCGTGGTGGTAGTTTTAGTGTTACACTGCATGCATGTATGCCGCCAAATGAAAAAAAAACAAGAGTTCTAGAACATTATTTAAAATTAACGAACAACAAAGCTTTGGTTCTTAGTATCCTATTGTAGAAGGATTTTTTTTTTATGGTGTAAGAGGGCAAACGAGCAGTCGGAGCCATTTTCATGACTACCGTCGCCCACAAACATCCGCATAGAGGCTATACAGAAGCGCTGACCTCCTTTCTCCTCCCACCTCCATGGGCCACCGGCTACTTACACACCGAACGAAACGCGACAGCACAGCTGTCACTTTACGCCGGTGTCGTGTAAGCGACAGGTACCTCCCCGGTCGTGCCGGCCCAATTCGACTGCATGCAAGCACGCAGTATGGCACTACCTCTTCCAAAAAGGAGGAAGGATATGTATTGTTCTTCAAAGTAAACTTATTTTGCTGTCTGTTCACTTGTGCCGACTTGTACCTAGTTACGTATTGACATATTGTCTCACCTAGATGCCCTAACTAGTTATATTATACCGACCCGACAGACGTTGTCCTGTCATAATTGCAGCATTTGTTGCCACGGTAACGTGTAACGCTCTGTTGCAGAACTGTAAAACCGATTTTCTTACACTCTTTAATTATTGTTATTGTCTTATTATCCGTTTTATCACGGGAATGAAGCATTTTCTTACAGTAAAAATTATTTCACATATAACAAACATAACATTAATTTGGTGTAATCCATAAAGGTAAGTACATAAAGACATGGCTTAGTGACTCTTTAATATTTTTTTTATCATAAAATAATGTTTGGATGTATTTTACTTTCCACCAGTTCAATTATTAAAAATTGTAAAACCTACGCCTCAAAGACTAGAAAATAAGCAGTAAATAATTAGTAGATAAGTATTGTTATATGTATAAACTTAACTTTATTTAGTTGTAGTATGTAATTATACCATTGTGTGTTAAACTGTAGCCTGTGGAGACGCATTAGGCAAAACTGTAATGTTTCATCCGGCATTTTCAATGAATAAATAAATAAAATAAATAGATGTCGCTTGTTTAAACAAACAAGTTTTTTAAGATCATTTTCTATAACTTATGGATGGTAGATGATGATGATTAATGATAAATGACATTTTTCCCACTCAACATTGTCGTGAAGCGATCTTGATGTATACACTGTCGCGATTCTTACCGGATCAGTTGTAATTGTCACAAGTGTCAAGTGGCCGATAGAGAAGAAAAAAAAAACTAATTTTTTGGCGTACAACTTATGTATGAAGGAGGACGATGGAGGGATACGCGTCGGTAGTCATGAAAGTGGCTCCGACTGCTCGTTTGTCCCATTATACTAAAAAAAAATTATAAATTAATTAGGTACTTATCATATTGGTCATGTGCTCCTTGGTTTCTTCTGTAATGTATAATTATTATGCCAATACATACAACATTTTTTATGGCTTAGGGGGCAGACAGTAAGAGGCACTGCCACGCTTCATGTATGCGTGCAGCCGAATCGGGTTGGCACGGCCGGAGAGACATCTCGCTTATACAACGCGCATAAAGTAATAGATAAAAAAACGGGTTGCACTCCGGGAGTGCCGGCAGAAGTGAAAACTTGATTATTAACGCCGTGCATGTGTGATATTTTGGAATGTTTAGGGAATAATTTTGCACGAATTGCTTTAATTAATTATCAGTATAATAGTACTATCATTTATGTGGTAGAATACAATATTCATTTATTGCGCTATCGTACACAAGCATGACAATTTATATTACATAAAAAATTTAACACTTTAAAACTATTAAGTACAATTATTTTACGTTAAAAAGTTTATCTCTCAGAAAAATCAACTTTCATCCATAATTTCAACGACTTTTTCACCGTCATTATTATCAGATCTGTCATCGCCAATCTCTAAAACTGATACGATAGGTTTATGGTAGCTGAAGTAAGAAACGAACAGTTTTGATTCGAACCTATTTAAATGTCTAATAAAGACCGCATCAACAGTAGTTTTGTATTTCGTTGTGCTAAGATTGCGATCATTTGACATATTCTTACCATTGAGTTATTATTACTACGTATACATATAACTCAATGATTCTTACGAAAAAATCTGACGGTCACATGTCCCGACGCGAGCTTAAGATTTTAGTTTCCTCTGTCTACGTTTTTTACCCATTACAGAAAAAGTGCTCAACGCAGCTAAAGAAGTTTTCACTTCAAAAAAAAAATAGTTGGGCATCCTGACTTCTGAGCATTTTGGTGACTACAGACTACGTAACCTAGAAATTCACATATTTATTATGTGGAAGTGTTTCCGTCCTTCGCTCCGCTCATAAAATAGGCCACCGGAAACTTACGATACGCACGAAATACGATAGCGTAGCGGTCGATCATCTCATATTTTTGGGCCAATTCGGCAGCTCCCTCACTGTGATGGACCTACATTAATTGACTTATGGGCTTGTGCAAGATATGCGTGCGTGCGACAGTTGGTAATGAGTTCGAATGACGCTTGGGTTATGGATGCTTATAGGTATATAATATGTAAGTATATATAGAGTATAAAAATAGCATTTCAATCTATTATATGCTTTAAATTTATTAAAACTATTTACCGGTAATAGAGTATTAAGAAAAAAGTTTTAAGCGGTTCGGCGTCTGTCGAAAGGAAAAAAGTAAAAATTAAGAAAAAAAGATTTGCAAAGAATAGTAAATAAAACAAAGTATGAAATACAATAAACAGCATTAAGAATAAATATACATATAAGTCATATATAAAACACAATAAAAACTTATAAGAAAAGATCGACCCCAACTATATCTATCCCAATAAAAATGTTTTGCTGATGTAAAAAAAAACCTTAAACTATTGGAAATGGTAATAATTGACCTTTACCGTCGTGTACCGAAGTTCCGATTGAGGACTCATATAGAGGCACCGCGCCTGCGCGGCGCAGCCCGAGGAAGCTGGTCCCGTCCTGAGGCAGTCCCTCGCGCGCCCTGCAGGCTGAAGCCGCGTCCGCCTCCGCCGCCTCCAACCACCTGTTCCGGATAAAAATAAACACAGGCCAGTCCTTTACACAATTACGAACTGTTCCTCCCGATTTTTGATTTTTACTATTTTTACTTTTGATTTCCTGTATTATTTTTTTTCTTGGTTTTCTTTTGTTTTTAACTTTGTTCAGTTATTATTGTAATATGCGAGTCGTTATCGATTTTAATGCATTAGGTTATTCATATCGGCAAATATTTTTAATACTTAGGTATATAAAAATAAATTTATAATAACGCCTAATGTAACGTTTGTTTAAAGTGGTTCTCTTATTCAGCAGTCAAAAGATTAATGACGATGATGATACCTTGTAGTAGTTAGATATGATCTAAACATGGGCTCATTTTTGTGACTGGTAGTGCTATTGCTGCATTGCATCCGAACCGGGTTGTCCCGACTGAGGAGGCAGCTCTCCCTCGTATACTACTGTCGTGAAGTCAAGGCCGTCAGATTTTATATTTCATCCGAATTTATGGACTGTTGAATTTATTGATCGTTTGATTCGTATACAAAAGAAACTCAAATATAGTTTAGTACCTATATGTTGAATAATATTTTATACATCTGTATATATAATAAAACACTAAACTTCGTGTGTCTGTACATTGAATATATTTACGAAAAACTAATTGAGGGCGATGTTAAAATAGTATAATAGTATAATAATATAATGCAGAGGGATAAAAGTCGTAGGCACCAGCTAGTAATATATATGTTTATAGTAATATTCTACTTCCGACTAAACTTATAAATACCAACGTCTTTATGTACGTTTAGAACTCTTTCAATCAAAAACTGATTTGGATGCAATTGAAAACATACCTATATTATAATCTCAGATAGCACTTTTTATTTCGAAAAAACTAACCCTACTAATAGATTTTTCTCTTTTTAAACCGCGGGACACAACTGGTAATATAATAATGAGACAAACTCATTCTATTACCACATGACACGAAAAGGGGGGGTTGGGAGCTGACGGGAGTGGGGCTCACAGCTTAAAAACTTATATTAACAGAAATCAGAAGCCACCGTAAGGCTGAGAGATGTCCTGATCACCAAGAAGACACCTCTCAGACTCCTCCACAGATAGCTAATACAAAATGGAGATTATTAACAGAACCGTAAGATAATCATTAAGAGGTGGAGTATACATACATACTGGCTGTATGTGTGTAGACTCCACATCTTGAATTGAAACCAGCATTGAATATCCAAATATATTTTTGAAGAGCCTGACTGTCTTGCCGAATTGGGCTGGTTCAACTGCGGTACCTTTTGATCGCACGACACAGCAAAGTTACAGCTATCGCGATTCCTGTGGCCCTTTGTCCCATTCGCAATATCATCTGACACAAATCGACCTTTGTCTCTTCTTCAGATAAAGGCGATGCGACAAATGCCCTCCCAGCCAATATTTACATAGAGATTTATAAAAGTTCGGATAACACTGATAATAATTAACACTGATTTATGTTGATCTTGAGAAATGTCATTTTTAAAAATATCATAATTATAAACCATCTATAATTTTTTTTCTTCTTTATAGCATTAGGGGCAATTATAGACAATTGAAGTAAATTCATGCAGTAATTTTTGAGTTTATCCAAGTCATACATACAGACAAACAGACAAAAATTCTAAAAACTCACTACATATGATTTTGTAATTGGCAAATTATAAATTTACTTCCCACGGCTTTGCTTACGTAGCATTCGATAACATCACGATTGCAGAGGATAAATCCTATAATCTAAGTCAGCTAATACCCCATCTGTAAAACAAATTTTATCAAAATCCGTTCAGTAGTTTCGCCGTGATTGACTAGAGGGGAGGTTGGAGTGACGTGATTGCTAAGGAATAGAGAGTGCACTTGTGTGCGCGCAGACACACAAGTGCACTCTCAAGTGAGACAATACAAGTGCACTCTCTATTCCTTCATTCTCATGTTCCGATGGTATGGCAGTCCGACACGACCGGAGAGAAATCAGGCGCAGGACCGACGGCTTAACGTGCTCTCCGACATACGGGGGTGTGAAACCGTCAACTTTCTGACTCCGGACTGTTATTAGAAATTGAAAAATCCCAATAACCGGCCCCACCCGGGATTGGAACCCGGACCTCACGTCTGTGGTTCAACACGCTTACCGCTAGACGAGGCAGTTAAAGGCTTTATTATGTGAGCGAAAGTATTATATGTCCTTCCTCATTAGTGCTGTACTGATGAGATCTCAATACAAATGTCATTTTCTCTTACAAACTTATTATTAACCAGGCGGTGAAACAAAACTATTTGGAGCCTTTATGTAAGTGCCTTATCACTACTTATATAAAACAAAGTCTCTTTCCCCCGTCTGTGTGTCCCTATGCTTAGATCTTTAAAATTACACAAACAGATTTTGTTGCGGTTTTTTTAATAGATAGATTGATTCAAGAGGAAAGTTCATATACATATAATAACTCCATTTTTGAAGGCGATGCTGCGGGCGGAAGATAGTTAGCAAATACATATAAATCAGAGCTCCACAGTCCTACCCTGTCGTGCCAGCCGAAATGAGCAGCAATGCTACTACCTCTCACTAGCACTATTTAGTAGCAACGCATACACACGTACACACTAACCAGCCCCTATTTTCCACAAAAAACAGATCAAGGCCTTTAGGGGCTTAAGATAAAAATATAAAGAGCTTGTACCGAGCTTAGCCTTACGTTTTATGAATTAAATAGGAGACGTGATGAAACTACTTCGTTAGTTATGCACCTGTCTGTGAATCGGATTTACGTGATTATGACATACTAATTGTATAACGTGGGGTCGCGCGTAAGTCAAGAAGTCAGAGGTAACTTTAGTAAGTAACGCCGCGTTACAGAGAATTTGGGTCGGAACCAGCACAGAACTTGCTAACATGATACCGCCATAAAGTGACGGGTACGACGGGTATCATGTGTGATTTGTGAGTTTCCGGTGGCCCATAAGATGGGTAGAGGAAAGGGAATAATCTTTATAACAAATATATGGATGTCTATGGGCGTCGGTAGTCACTAAATAGCTGCGACTGCTCTCCTTATATTAAAAAAATCTAGTTATTTTATATTTATCCTTTTCGCACACAAAACTTTTCCTTTTCTTCTTCTATTAAGGGTAAAGGAGAAAAATACTGGAAGTGCAAATTCAAATCTATACAACTACTACTTACTTCTCCTTTGCGCCATCTAGACTCTCACAATCTTAGCTTTCACCGCTTGAACTCAGTGTTGCAAGAGTTAGAGTCATCCCCCGAGTCGTGCCGACCTAACATGGATGTAATGCAGCCTCTTTGTGACATCATTTACATAACACTATAATATCACGTCAATGTAGCTCGTACTCCGGCAATTATTATTTTTTTTCACATCACTAGCTCGTAGCAACTGTAGACCTCTACGAGATAGAGCTACAAGCGTAGTAACTCGTAGCTGCGTTGTCCAAAATATCATTAGTTGTATTTTTTTTATTTGAATTCCATTTCATAGTAAAGCAAGTGACATCTACTGGCGCAAGAATTAACCATTTTTACAAATTTTTTTATGGTCTATATTCAATGTATTACTTTGTATCTAGTACTCATGTCGAACAGATTTTAATTTATTCAGTTTGTATTGGATCTTGTCGATAAAATTTTACCTACTTCAATTTTGTTTACTTAAATTGTAATCAAGAACATATCTCTTTTTTTTGCTGAAACTTTTTATAACGATATCCTAAACGATTTTGATGCGAAGCTATCATCTTATTAGTGGACAAAAATCGGCTTACGTTAATAATATATAAGATTTAGATCTCTTATATTTTTAAGTTTTGATTCCTATATTATGTTTACAACTCAAGGTGATTGACTGACAGTGATCTATCAACGCACAGACCAAATCACTAGATGAATCTGGCTGAAATTTGACATGGCAGGTAGATGTTACGACGAAGGCCTCCGTTAAGAAAGGATTTTTAGAAATTCAACCCCTATGGGGGTGAAATAGGATGTTAAAGTTTATATGGATTTCTTAAAAATTAAACGCGGGTGAAACTGAGGGGCACAGCTAGTTACATAGTATAACGGAAGTATACTTTCTTGTTTAATGAACAACATATCATATTACATTAACTTATAGGTTATTCCAAGATTGCTATTCGTTTTTTAATCGGCACAAAAATATTTGAATGTTATTCCAGTTTTTTTTCTATATCTGTGCCAAGTTTAAGCCAAATTTTTTTTTTTTTTTTTTATGATATAGGGGGGCAAACGAGCAGTCGGAGCCATTTTCGTGACTACCGACGCCCATAGACATCCGCATAGACTATAGAGGCTATACAGATGCGCTGCCCTCCTTTCTACTCCCACCTCCATGGGCCACCGGCTACTTACACACCGCACGAAACGCGACAGCACAGCTGCAGCTAAATCCTTTTAGTGGCTTTATAAATATACTTATTTAAGTATATGTATAATTTATTGGTTAGATTCGTAATTAGTATATTGCCTAATATTTTATGCAATCATTGTTTAATTGTAATACAAGCTTAATAATAATATTTTGTAGTACAAATTAGGTGCAGTACAGTATATTGCTTGCACGGTAAAGTTCAACTCGTTGTGGTAATGGCGCTAACTATTTCCATTAAACAATAACCAGAGCTTTAGGGTCACGATAAATTCACTTAATTGACTCGTACAGCCTACATAAGGCTTCGTGGGACACAGTTTTTGTCGCAAAGTTGTATTCAGGAAGTTATGATGATGTTTACTGGGAATTTTAATCGATATACAGAAATAAGCTGATGGCTATATATACTGTTCTACTGGTTTACTTTCTACTTCTCAATTATTGGCTTGAATCATAATCTTCTCTTTATCTTACGCTTTTGACAGAATACGAGTAGTCCTTTATACAATTTCTACACCGTCAATAATAGTTATCCCTTAACTAGCTATGCTATGGGTTTTTATCCGCGTTACATAATTAATAAACGACACTCCTATTTCACCCCCTTAGGGGATGAAATTTTAAATAATTTCAATTTTTATTACATTATTTTTTAGGGTTCGTAGGCAAAATGGCAAAAAAACGGAACCCTTATAGATTCGTCGTCTGTCCGTCCGTCCGTCCGTATGTCACAGTCATTTTTTTCCGAAACTATTGACCGTCGTAGTTGAAACTTTGTAGGTAGATGCATTCTGTGAAACGCTATTAGGATTTTGAACTGAATCTCAAAAATTTTTTTTTCTTCCAACCTGTATGTGAGGGACATCTGTGAATAGGTCTTTAATAATGACATTAAGGTTACTAAAACCATTTTTCGTCAAAATTAATCGTTTGAAAGATAGACGCTTCCAAAGTGGAAAAATGAGTGTCGTCCCCCCCCCTCTAACTTTTAAAATAAGAGAGTGAGAAATCTATAATGGAGGATATAATGGAGGTGGGAGGAGAAAGGGGGGCAGCGCATCTGTATAGTCTCTATGCAGATGTCTATGGGCGTCGGTAGTCATGAAAATGGCTACAACTGCTTGTTTGCCCCCCTATACCATAAAAAAAAAAAATATACTGTATTATCTAAATGTTCAGTTTTAATGGTTCAGTTTCAATGTTCTCATTCAAATTACGTACTTACATATCTCTAGTCATTTGTTAAAGGTTAAGGGCTCGTAGTTTTGCGAGAATATTGTAATTTTCTGTTTCGTACATAGTAGTTTAAAACTTTCTCGTCTAAAAGTAATATTGTTCTTACGCAAATATTTAGACTAAAGTTGAGTTTGTTTCTGCTTTCACGCAAACAATATAAAAACGTTCTTTGCGTTTTAATCATAATGCTCTCTAAACAAAAGAAAGAAAAGTCTTAGATGGAGATTTGTTGTAGATTATTTATTCAAGAGTTAAGTTTTTCTATTTTACGTCTCTTCGGGATTATCTGTCTATATTTTGTGGGTATTTATATGAATTGAAATTGCCATTCAAGCAGAACTTTATGATAAAAATGCTTCATAGTTTAATGGTGGACATGATCAGCACTAGAACGTTGTACACGAAGTTGTATTAGGCTTTTCCAATTTTTGAAGTAAAACTTCTATACGCGTTTGATTTGGGGAGTAAGCTAGCGAGACCGTTACAAAAATGTGTGATCGTGCGAGGCCAATGGAAGTTGTCATTCAAATTCAAAATTAAAAATCGATTTCAGTGAAAATTTTTTTATTTAAAAAATAAAAAGATATGTTAAGCATATATAAAGTTGGTCGCTGTATCCGAAATTCAGCAAGGAGCTTTATCATATTTAAAATACAACCCTACTATGTGATTAGAGTGAGCTTTATTTGTATGTTTTCACTTGTCATAGTTCTATTATTGATTGCAATAATAGAACAATGGCAATGGCCATTCATCATCAGTTTGACAATCAGGCTGAATCATTTACATTTACTATTCTGCTTTTATATCCGCCATTGGCTTCATGGAATATAGGTCAGTGGTTCTCAACCTTTTATATAATTTTCCAGCAGCAGGGCCAGGGACCACTTTTATATAATTCTCGATAGCAGAGACCACAACTTAAGTATAATAAAGATATCTCTCTTCTCACAAACGCTACTAGTAATCAACGGGCTGCTGAATTTAAAATCCTACTACGAGGGCTGCCTTTTAAGTTTTGTCGTTTGAAATAAGTATAGACAATATTATAGATTATTACCATTTATTGTTTTTCAAAGAATTCTCCGC
>LUGF01033127.1:64702-86997 GCA_001625245.1 Calycopis cecrops | reverse complement strand
TCGAATTCTAAATTCAAAAAGATGAAAAAGACATACATATTTTTTTATACAGTCGAAGGAGGTTTGCAAACGACACTACTTAAAAGGCAGCCCTCGCAGTAATATAGCTTTCATATCAGAAGAACATAATAAGTTAAAATTTATAGGGATTTTTTATAATCCGAAATCCACGCGGGCGAAGCCGCGGGCGGCAGCTAGTAATTTCATATTTTGGCTCCTGCGGACCACTGGTTGGGAACCATTGCTTTAGCTACTATTTATTAAAATTAAATGTTCCGACCGTTCCGACCTGTTAGTAGGCTGTAAAAAATAAATAAGATAGCTACTGTGGATAGCAGATAGCTTTTTTATGGTATAGAGGGCAAACGAGCAGTCGGAGGCATTTTCGTAACACCCTTAGGCATCCACATAGAGGCTGTACAGTTGCGCTGCCCTCCTTTCTCTTCCCACCTCCATGGGCCAACGGCCACTTACACACCGCACGAAATGCGACAGCACAGCTGTCACTACGCCAGTCTTGTGTAAGCGAGAGATACCTCTCCTGTCGTGCCGGGCCAATTTGGCTGCATGCAATCATGCAGTGTGGCACTACCATAAGAATAAGACGAACTAAAGAACACAATCTTCACCCCATGAAGAACATTGTAAATCAAATAATAAACATCACTTTACCAATTCAATATCCTGTTCTTCATAAAAATCCCCGCCCCGTATTAGCGGATGTAAAAGGGAACAAGCCCCGTGGGACCCGACCGCCATCACGCGCTAAGCTCTTCGCTTTATTAGGGTCTAAACATCTGATCCGCAGGGTCTTTTTACGGGCTCCGGGGTGATTTCTTACAGATCACCCCGTTCTACTGCGGAATATACGCCCTTTATATGGTTTTAATGACGTATGATATTTATTAATAGTAGATAAAGTTGGTGTGTTCATTATGTCAGGTCTTTGACTTCCGATACAGAAAGATGACAAGGCTGGCGCAGTGATACAGGGCTTAGATAAGCGGAGCATGTTGCGCCAGGGCTCGCGGGTTCGAATCCCGCCCTAGAGCCTAGATCATGGATGTTTATCTATGTATTAAATATATTTCTATAATATAAATCTTAAATATATCAAATTTCTTTAATTTATAAAAACATATTAAATATATTTTCGTTGTCTAGCACCTTGTACATACGGTACTTAGCAAGGAATAGGCTAACATGATGTGTAAAGTCCACAGATTTTTATTTACCTATTTATTTATTATAATGGGTGTTAGAAGTCTGAGGTCGATGTCTCTGTGTATGTGTGTCTGTATGTCTTTGGCATCGGAGCTCACAAACAGAGAGTCCGATTTTGATGCGGTGTTTACATCCAATAGTTCCTTTTAGCTCGACCACCAAGTTCTATTGTGGAATATTCGCCCTTTGTTTGCTTTTGTGTGTGGTGGTTTGAGTTGGTGTGTTTTGACTCCCGATTCAAAAAGATGAGTGGTAGAAATATGACGTTTATTTCTGTGTGTCTTACTTTCTAGGGTTTTATGACTCTCAAATAAATGGGCCGATTTCGATGTAGTTTTCTCCTTTGATAGCCAGTTACCTTTTGGTGGTTTTCTGGGGAAGCCTCTTAGAGTTTATTGTAGTCTTTTGATGACGTCTCTATAAAAATTGTTTTGATATTATTAACGGTAGTCACCTCTAAGTCAATATCAAGTGATATACATGATAATTTATTAATCAATTAGGTCCTTATCATATTAGTCGAATGCTCCTTGGTTTCCTCTGTAATACAGAATTATTATGCCCTTACATCCTCCAATATTACTTTTTATAGTTTAGGAGGCTGCAGGTAGTAAGAGGTAGTGCCACACTGCATGTTTGCATGCAGACGAATTGGGTCGGCGCGACCGGGGAAGTACCCCTCGCTTACAGGAGATCGGCGTAAAGTGACATCTGTGCTGTAGCGTTTCGTGAAGTGTGTAAGTAGCCGGTGGCCCATGAAGGTGGCTTCCATCCTGAAAGAAGGGCAGTGCATCTGTATAGTCTCTATGCGGATGTCTATGGGCGTCAGAAGTCAGCGTCGTGAAAGTGAATCAGACTTCTCTTTTGTCCCCTTATATCA
This sequence comes from Calycopis cecrops, assembly GCA_001625245.1. Taxonomy (NCBI): domain Eukaryota; kingdom Metazoa; phylum Arthropoda; class Insecta; order Lepidoptera; family Lycaenidae; genus Calycopis; species Calycopis cecrops. The sequence goes on along the minus strand of LUGF01033127.1, from coordinate 84,893 downwards.
TAAAAAAGTGCGTGCTTTAGACCACACAACTGAAGTTAAACTAAATTATCGATTTAATACACAAATTCATTACCATAGTTACAATGACATAACATGTCATATGATATCAATTTTTTAATACAAAACAGTTTCACATACATAGAAGAATAGAATTTGAATGACGTGTGATTTTTGTAACGCTCTCGCTAGCTTACTCCCCATGTCAAGCGCGCGTATAGAAGTAAAACTAAAAAATCTCTATTACACTATAAAAATTTTGAATATGATAATTTGACTCTTGATTCATTTTGGTACAAATTTACTTGTTATTTCATAGTGGAATTCATCAACTAGTCTGGTAAACGTGAATAGCATTTGCAATATTGACGCATACACATCTCATCAACGCTAATTTAATCAATTAGATATATTCTAATTACTTGTAATGGGGATTAATTGTAATATTAGTGGTTATAATTATATGATTAGTCTGTGGGTGCTGGAATATTGCATTTACGTATATATAATATACTAGCTGTATCCCGTTGTTAGTAGTAAATTATTAATTTTTTCTCAATCAAAAGTACTTTTATATTATTCAAGTTTGTAACATATATATCTGCCATTTATAAACGAAACCTTATGTAGTTTTTGCGTGAAAGTCTAAAAAACAAACAGACCCGTATATACCCCTAATATTAGTTGCATAACTCCCTTGATAAGATTTCAAGTCTACCCCAATATTACTCATTATAATAAAACTAAATAAACGTGCGTTTATGGAGCTCTGTAGGAATTCCGATGTTTCGGGCACTTTACATCAATCATTTGTTTCCGTCATAAGATACCAGTTATTGTCACTCACTTGTATAAATATGCAAGCACTTTGCCGAATAAAACACTTTGTTGTTGTGTCAAAATAAATTCATAAATTGAATAGAGCTTTACTGATGCGACACGGCAACGGATATTTCGTTTTTCTTTACGAAGATCGCATGTAGATTGATAAAATAAGAACTCTGTATAATTTTCAGTGGACTGTTTTTTACTCTCCATGCGAAACGATGTGGTGGTGGTATAAGTGGTGGTACGTTGGTGGTACGTAGTAATAAGTAATCTTGTGAAAGTAACGCTGAGAGTAAAGTTTTAGTGTGTGCTCTGTTCCCTTGAGAATCATATCCTGTTAATATTATAAATGCGAAAGTTTGTATGTTTCTTTGTTACTCCTTCAAGCAAAAATTGCTGATCCGATTTTCAGACAACTTGGCACATACATAGAGAGTAACATGGACTAACACATAGGATAGTTTTTATCACGAAAAAATGTTCTTATGGGATGCCATCGTATGATTTTCCACGGGATCGAAATTTACGCGGGCGAAACCGCGGCGCGCAGCTTTATCTACATATTAATACGTAAAAGAAAAATTTTAGGAACATTTTCACGAATATTGGAGGAGTATGAAATTTGGCACACTTATAGTTTACGTGTAAGAAAAGTGCAGAACGCTAATATTTTTTAATAATAATGTTTATAAAGTACTTTAATTTAATAAATAAAACTTTACACACACTACCATGCATTTCACACATTGATATATGTATAAGACACACGTAATTATTGATGAAGTTTCTGTGTCTTTTGCAAGTGTTGAAACGTAGACAGAGAATACAATTCTCTGTCTACGTGTTGAAATTTCTACATAAATTGTTTACCTTAGTTACGATGACAACATATCATTAGATATTTAATTTTTAATTACAAAAAAGTTTCAATTAGATCGAATATCGATCTTCTCGGGATCGCTAGTATACATTAATATGGAGTAAACTCTTATAATGCGTATTAGGTAAATTAGTCACTGATGGAAAATGGCTACAGACGAAAGTAGATGCGAAGCGAAGAAGATCTTGGTATACTTGTCACTGACTGTTCTATAACATAAGGGTCGAGCAGCCTTTTGACGACTAACGACGGTAATTAACATCCGCATTTCATGAAGGAAGGAGGGCAACACCGCCTCCTTCCCTTCTCCACTATGAACAATAGGATAAGAGGATAATATTGTCCTATCTCCAGTAGGAATAAAAACTTGTGGCGGTGTGTTGTACTCGTAACTTGTAAGTAAGAGGTACCTGCTCCCGGGTCGTACCGGCCCAATTCACTTTACGATTTATATGGTCGGTTCTACACGGTCCTACTTACTATTTAAATAATTATGATAAAATTTAAAATCAAGAACTTCGTGAATTACTAATCCTACTTAGTATTATAAATGTGGATGTAAGTTTGTTTGTTACGCTTCCATGCCAGAACTACTTAAGCGATCATCATGAAATATTGTACACGTCCTAGATGTATTAGAAATGATATAGGATTTTTATTAAAAAAAATATTTTTTTAGAAGTGTCACGTCAAAAGAATATATATATTGGAACTCTACTGCAGTTCTATTTGAATATTGAAGCCGCGTGGAAATCTAGTACAATATACATATATTAACAACGAAAAAAAATAAGATCAGAAAGAAATAAAATATAAAGGATACTTTCAATAACCAAATTGGCTCTGGCTGAGCCCAGCGATATAACTCCCGCCCAATAGTCGTAATGGACCAGAATGCTTGGCAGTGGCCCAACGTAGCTTATCCGCTTTTATATCTGGATAACTTTCACCCCGGGGGAGCTTAGCCACAGATATTGTGTTTATTTCACAAATATTGCGTTGAGATTAGAAAATATTGTTATATTTATAAAAGTATTTTTTTATGGTATTGGCACACGAGCAGTCGAAGCCATTTTCATGACTATCGAAGCGTAGAGGCCACACAGATGCGCTGCCCTCCTTTCTCCTCCCACCTCCATAGGCCACCGGCTAGTTACACACCGCACGAAACGCGACAGAACAGTTGTCACTTTACAACGGTCTCGTGTAAGCGAGAGATACCTCCCCGCTCGTGCCGGTCAAATTCAGCTGCATGCAAGCATGCAGTGTGGCACCACCTCTCACTAAAAGTATAGGTCCATTCGAGCTGGTGAGATATTTTTTTATAGCATAAAGTGGCAAAGAGGTTGTCGAATCCTTTTAGTAACTACTGACGCCCATAAACATCTCTATATGCAGATGAGTTGATTTCTACACAATGCCTTTACAATAAAACGCTCATTTCCATTATTATATGAGCGAGGCGTACATAGGTTATGGCAGATTTTACTGCAATGCAGAAATACTTCTCTTTCAAAACTATTACCTTCAATCCTCTTATCTCTGGTTTAAATTATGATATTACTTCTTACGTTCTGGAGAGCTCGGTTGGATCTTACATCCCTTTATTACATTTTTATTTCCTCTTCGGGCAAATAATAGTGTAATAAATAGTGATGTGACGGTTGTTATTATTTTCATCGATAAAATGTTATCTTATTAATATTATAAATGCGAAAGTTTGAATGTTTGTTTGTTTGTTTGTTACGATTTTCATGAAATTTGGCACACACATAGAAGGTAACTTGGATTAACTCCAAACAAAGAAACTTTCACATGTATAATATTAGTATGATTCCAAGTACCGACTGATTTGTGAATCTAAATAATTCTCAAATCCCCTTTAACACTTACAAAAAAATCATCAAAATTAGTCCAGCCGTTTAGGAAGTTCAGTGACATACATACGCACACAAGATATATATTATATATAAAGATATGTCGACAAATCCTTAAAGATACTGATGATGATAATAAGTTACGAAATATTTGAATAAAATATTTTTTTTTATTCCTGGTCAATAAATACATATCCAAGACTTTGTGTTGCTAATAAAATAATATTAATATACTAAACTTCATGTTTTAGACATAAGTAGAAATACATAATATGGAAATTGTTGATTATTAATTATTCTTTGTTTGTATTTTTTTAAATACAAATAATAGGAAGTTTGTTTACTCATCCTTAGTTCTGCCTCTCGGAAATAAAAGGCACTTGACCTCGTAATCATATATTCTTCACTTTGTCATTTTGGTATTTTGTCTAGAGATTTGTCACAAAATCATTGACGATTGGGGTCGAGGGGTGGGGTATTCGTATTCGCATTCGCATTCGCGAATGTTAAAAAAAATATATTCGTTACATTAATAGTATGTATAGCCGCATACTAATTTTACAAATATTATTATTAATTATTCAATTTACTTGTCTTGGACCTTCAATTATATTTGTTTTAATATTTGAGTGCAATTTAATTATTTTTCATCTAATAGATACTTCAAATGCAAGGACTCGTTTAATATTTATTTTGCATAATCGTCATATCTAGAAGCTGGTCTGGAATATTCAAGTGGATTGGTCTTGAATTCTATTTGAGATTGTTCAATTTGCATGCATAAAATAATATTTATAAGATATTGCTATGATTTTATTAGTTTATAATGCTTATTTACATTTATTTTTTAAGAAAATGTATTGTTTTATTTTATATTCTTATGAAACAACGGTTATTGGAGCCCTATTTACTTACTTATCATAATGGAGATCTTTTTATTTATTTATTTATTTATTTATATAGGATCGCCAACAAGGCACACAATGAGTACATTATTATATTAATTACACTGGACAAGAAATGTTAAAGGTAAAAGGTGCCTCAGTTACAGGCAATCTCGACATTCATAACATAATCATCATTTATAATTACTTCTTGGAATGGCATCTATGTTCCATGTATCCTTGTGTGTAATTTTTTTAATATCGTCATCAGTTTTATCAACTTATTCCTTAATATGTTTTCTTTAATGCATACTAAGACAAGAGACGCCTTTTAACTTAGACATCTTTTCTTCTTATTACATTTATCCTATACATGAATTTATCGATAAATTATAATAACAGCACTAGTACACACTGTACAGGTGAAAGTTATGCACATAAGAGGATTTCGGGCGTTATCTCAGCTAGACGGCAAGCCAGGTTACTTTAACTGTAATATTTAACTAGCATAGTTAAATGCTAGAGATTCCTGTCTCCGTATACTATGATAAAATATGAACCACGTTTATCTTGGCCGGGGTTACCACGATACTGTGCTATGTAACTAAATTAACTTGGCTGTAACGTTCTTGAGATGAAAATATAAAATAGAAAGCTTTAAGAAATATTTATACTAATTTTATAAACAGGTAAAGTTTCTAATTTAGTCTACGGGGGATAATGTTGCGAAATACTGATCCGGTCATTAAAATGATTTCACAATCAAAAAGCTCCATTACTCAGTTTCGCAGTTGACGTAGTGGGTGCACGGTACCCGGCGGTCGCGGGTTTGAAGCCGGCTCAAGTAGTCTATTATGTCTAGGTCTATCTTAATTTATTTCTTGTGTGAGTATGTCACTAAACTCCTCCGAAACGACTGGACCGATTTTGACGAAATTTTTTGGATGTGTTGAAGGGGATTTGAGAATAGTTTATATTCACAAATCAGCACATAACAGTCCTATAACAGAATTTAAGCGGGTGAAACCGCGGGGCATAGCTAGTAGATACACTAGCTATAATAAATACGCTGTACAAGTTAAATTTGTTGAATCAGTTTAATCAGTTTGTCTCAATAAATCGTTATGCAACTATGTGTGTGAATAATAGAGAGGAATAAAATAATCTACTTTTTTATTAGGGTTCCGTACCTACAAGGTAAAAACGGAACCCCATTGCTATGAATCCGCTGTCCGTCTGTCCGCTCACCAGGCTGTATCTCATAAACCGTGATAACTAGAAAACTGAAATTTTCACAAATTATGTATTTCTGTTGCCGCTAGAACAACAAATATTAAAAATAACAACAAACGTAATTTTAACGGCCTATGACGATAATGATAGTACGGAGCCCTTCGTTCGTGTGTGAGTATTATTTTGCAAATAATATGTCAGCCTTTAACTTATGTTAAACTTTGAGTCCGCCTGAATTGGTTGCAATGCTGCAATGTCACTGTATCTTCACTGAGCGAATCAGAAAGAAAAATCAAAAACCAATAGCAAGTTAGAAAGTTGTAATAATTACTTCCTTGACTTTAGATTTTTCAGCTCCTAGGGGTAATAGCGTCTGTGTGTGGAATATTAACAGTAATAGAGCCGATATTTGCCTCAGTAATTATGGATTTATGGCTGCACATAAAAAGCCGTTTATGGTATTATTTTAAAGTAAGACGTAGACTCCAGACGTAGACTTGCAGAAATATAAGGAGGATAAAACAAAAAATGTTCTTACTGTCATTCACGTTCTATTGATTATTTATCATTATCATTCATTATCCTAATTATTATCATACACTATAATATGATATTAATTTTTAGTTATTAATTTGAAAAACACAATTTCAATTAAAAATTAATATTTAACTAAAAAATAATATTAGCGCGTTCTAGTAAACTATTATATTAATTTAACACTTCGATATGAAATTGTACAATTCCAAATACAAGTATTTATTTACACTAGTCACATGGCGCTGGTAATAAAAACCTCTCGTAATTTACAGCGGGGAGTTTCCGCCGGGGCACAATTTCCGCGCCTCCACTGCTGTGTCATATTGCATCCACCTCTACGCTACCTTCATATTACACACGATGTTACATTGTATTGTTCTAGTATTGTTTGATTATTGGTGTGATATTGAAGTATAATAAACTACTTACTACTGTGCCCCACTGTATCACGCGGGTCGTATGATTAATAAACTTCACCCTCCCATTTCAGGTGAATAAGAGCCGAAGCTATTGTATCTAGAAACTTGAAATTTGGTACTATTTTGGGTGAAATAAAAGTGTGAAGCTTAGGTGTTGAATTTCTAAAAATCAGTCCTTACATTCACAAAGGATCCCCTGTACCAAATTACAAGTTTCTAGACACAGTAGTTTCGGCTGTGTATTTATATATAGGTTAGTTAGGTTTGCCTTTTTTTGTGCTTAGATCATTTCGTAAGTCGAGTTAATTTCTAAGAAATCCACCCTATTTCACCCCCTTAGGGGTTGAATTTCTAAAAATGCTTCTTAGCAGGAGCCTACATCATAACATTTACCAGCATGCCAAATTTCAGCCCGATCCATCGAGTGGTTTGGGCTGTGCGTTGATAGATCATGCCAGTCAGTCAGTCACCTTTGAGTTTTATTTATATAGATGATTTAATTTAATTTAATTTTTTAAATTTTATGTATAAAGATATTAGGCATCTAGGTGATACATGTCACTGCCATGCTACAAGTATAAGGCGGCCAACGGTCAGTCGAAGAAATTTGACGATAAACGGCGCCCATAGGGGTGATGACCCGTGCACCCACCAGCTTCACCCACTAGTGGGTGAACGGGTAACTCCCATGGCCCCATGCCCAACAGGCCTCCGCCAAAGTTTATCAGCGTCAACAGGCAACGACCTGACCGACGAACAAATCCGCATGATTCTTTTGCAGGTGTCATTCCAATCCTACTAATATGATAAATGCGAAAGTGTGTAAGGATGTTTGTTACTCTTTCACACAAAAATTACTTAACGGATTTTCATGAAACTTTACAGTAATATAGCTTTCATATCAGAATAACATAATAAGTTAAAATTTTGAATCATTTTTGAAGTCCGAAATCCACGCGGGCGAAGCCGCGGGCGGAAGCTAGTAGGCCATAAAAGTAGCAGTATTTAAAAAGTAAAAATCTATACATTACTAACTACTCTCCGCGATTTCCTTTGATCCTTTTCAACCCGTATTTCACCGGTAGTCAGCAAATGTTTTCAATCGTCCTGATTCTCATCACAATAGAAATCAGGCGCAGGCCTGATAGCTTATCATGGTTTCTGTATCCGATGGTGTGACGCCTCAATCTTCCCGACCTCTGATTTTTATGACAGTTGAGAATTATCCGATAACACTTTAGTACGGAGCCCTTAGCTACCTTCACCGGCATCATCTGTGGTTGGCCAATTGGCCATGCTTAATACTTAACCGTAGATGACCTCGATAACTTTTCGGTTACATACATTCGTACATTTTTTCCTACGCACGCATTGTACTGACACTGCTTTATTTACCTGTCCAAGATAATAAGAAGTGTCTCATGATATCATCATCATCATCATCATCACCACCACCACCACCACCACCACCACCATTATCATCATCATCATCATAACCATCATCATCATCATCATCATCATCAGTCGGAGGACGTGCACTGCTGGATGCAGGCCTCCTCCAAAGGTCACAGTCACGAGCCACTTGCATCCAGCGACACCACACCATCTTAACCAAGTAATCAGCCCACCGGGTAGGAGGATGTCCAACACTAGGTCTTCCGGTGCGAGGCCGCCACTCGAGAACCCTTCGTCCCCATACCATTTTTATAAGTATAGCACATTTATATGAATGCGTCACTTGTACCTAAATTTATAATCGATATGAAAGATATTAAGCTGATTGAAATACGTTGAATGTTCCATAGTGTGGTACGTAATTAGTTTCTGCTATGTGTAAAGAGTCAATTTGATGAGTTATTTGATAGCATACTAGCTTTTGCCCGCGGTTTTGCACACATTAAATTCGATGTTATTATATATAAGCCTTCCTCCTGAATCACTCTATCTAATAAAAAAACCTCATGAAAATCTGTTGCGTGTTTTTAAAGATCTAAGCATACAGATACAAAGTCGGCGGAAAGTGATATTATTTTATACTACGTAGTGATGAGACTAACGAGCAGTCGGGTGCACCGATGGTGATCAATGTGCAAATTCAAATTGTTTGTGAATAATAATTGAATCATAACATTTAGTAAGCTGTTTTATCATTAATAACAAGAATATAAACACAGATAGGTATTTAAAAAAATCAGATTCTATAAAAAAAAATAACACAGGGGGCTAAAAAATTAAAGGGGCTAACTAAAAAATATAGAAGTTGTTGAAACTGTCTACTTGCAATCAAGTCGACCTACAAAACTATTCCGATATGGGACAATGACAAAAGAAAAATCGTCAATTAATTTTTGTGTTATTGTATTTATTCCTGTAAATAGTAATGCTACGATCCAACTTTAGTTTTGCAGAAACAAAATGAAAAAAATAACGACTAACAAATGTCGACTAACAAATGTCGACTGAACATTATATTGACTTTGCTATTCGACATTAAAATTTCATTTAAAAAGATTTCATGGATTGAATAAAGGCGAAAATTATGTTGGCGACCCACCTACACTTAATCTCCGGCTATTTCCTGTTTACCCAGACCTGTATGTGTAAATAAAAATTTACAAAAACTAGCATTCAAACGAAACTGTAACAAGTTGTGTAAGTACTAGGGCCGCATAAAGCCAGAGAGCTTTCGCGCCAACTACTTGTACCGAGAGTAGGCCAAAGTTGCTGGAAAGTTGGATTTATTTTTCAGTATTTCCCCCATATTAACGCGAATGGCGTAATTAATTTAGCTTAGTTTAGCGGGAAAACGAAATTATAAGGGCCTTTTTACGAGCTGCAGTTCTCGGCAACAGTAGCGTGCTTGATGTTGAGCTGAAAAGGTTTTCAACCAAATAAAAAACCTCTTTGGAATTTCTGTACCCCTGGTGGTATAATATTTTCGAGTTTGTAGGTTTTTATTTGAATGAAACCTTGTTCGTTTAAAAAATAAATTTTTCATGCACGGTTTATGGTGGAACTCTGATCAAGCTGCTTTTAAAAACATTCGTAATTTATTGGGTATTACTATTGCTACATTGTAGCCAAATCGGAATGGCTTAAGTAAGTTCTTTAGATTTTAAATTTGTTGTGAAAAATTGAAGTAATGTTTGTTAAGTTATACACCAAATTTAGTGAGTTTTCGTTGCAGGCGAAGGTTAAATATGTCTTCGACAAGGGAACGAAATATCAGGATGTGAATTAAATAAAAATATTTGTAGTTTTTATTTCTGTTTACTTTTCATTTAAATATACCCGCAGTTTTTTTACAGCACATAATGTATAACCTATTAAATATTTTTACATCAGTTACTTTTATTTTATAATATTTTCTATTTTCCACCAACAAAGTTCTTTTATTTTCTCCTAACAGATTTTAGTACAATTTCAATAGTTCAGTGCAAAGTGAGGAGCAGCGAAACGGGAATAAAGTAACAAAAAGAACCGAAAAGCGTAAAACTGGCGGAATCTTACACAATGGGTGAGTCTTATATTTATGTTGGCTAATAACGACAGTTGGAAAATATTATTTTCCGAATATAGAATGTGTTCTTTTTTAACTATAAATATAAATTATATTCCTGCAGTAATATTGTGAAATATAAAACCAATATAGCGTTCTAGATATTTTATATGTAGTATATTTTATGACTGTTCTATTTTTAAATCTTAAAAATAATAGTTTCAATCATAAAATGCGAAACATAATCCTACTAATTTTAGAAAAGCGAAAGTTTGTGTTTGTTTGTTACTCCTTCACGCAAAAAACTGCTGAATCGATTTTCATGAAATTTGGCACACACATAGAGGGTAACTTGGATTAACACATAGGATAGTTCAACTTAAATTATAGGATTATAGGATAGGACAACTTAAATTAACACTTATAATAGTTTTTATCCCGATAAAATGTTCCTTTGGGATGTCGTGCGATGATTTTCTATTTTCCACGAGATCGAAATTTACGCGGGTGAAACCGCGAGGTGCAGCTAGTGTAATCATAAAGTACGTTTAGTAAAAATGGTCAATTGGTGTAAGAACAATTTTTTTTTTTATGGTATAGGGGGGCAAACGAGCAGTTGTAGCCATTTTCATGACTACCGACGCCCATAGACATCTGCATAGAGAATATACAGATGCGCTGTCCCCCTTTCTCCTTCCAGCTCCATGGGCCACCGGTTACTTACACACCGCACGAAACGCGACAGCACAGCTGTCACTTCACGCCGGTCTCGTGTAAGCGAGAGGTACCTCCCCGGTCGTGCCGGCCCAATTCGGCTGCATGCAAGCATGCAGTGTGGCACTACCTCTTAATACATTGACTGCTTAACTTTGGTTTACGACTGCAACGTTGTCTGGGGGACCCGATAATTGGCTATTACTTGCTCCGACTTCTTATTTTACGGAACTCAGATGATAATAATAATAATTTTATCTATAAATGTATCAATCACACTACATTAATCTAGCCCTGATTCTTACTAAGTTCTTTTGCTGTATTGCCGTCAAATAAGATCAGGAATGAGTTGAAGATACCTCTTAATTACTGGCGTGAGATGACACCTTTGCCACTGTATTTCGCACTTCCTGGAAGACTGTTGGCCCATTGCAAGTTTAAGTTGTCATCAACACATGAGTTTCTATACATCACCAACTTCTAGACGTCAGTTTTGTCCTGGGTCGTAACAGATCATAAATAAATTTGTATCTGTCCTGTTTCTAAAACGTAAAACAGGATTGTTCTAGAATTTAGATGAGCTGCGATTGGTCAAAGTTCGTTCTAAATTCGAATTTACGTTGCAAATTTAAATAGCTCTCAGCATGGACTCGCTTGTGATTGGATTAAAATGAGATTGTGATTAGTTTTGGGTTGCCAAGTTGAAATGGAACTGCAGTTATATTTTAGGGTTGCCCAATGTTAACTGAATACAAAATGTATTTTGTTATTTCGTCTTCTGACGATCCCTGGCTATTGTTCAATGGCTACGCGAACACGTTTTGTGAATTGTGAAAGTTCAAGGAATGCTCGACTGAATTAGGCATATAAAACTATCGCCATGAGTGTCATGCTAATTTATATATCTACATATCCTAGTTAATTTTTAATTTGGCACTATAATAAACCTCATTACTTGATTTAAAACTGTACAAACAAGGCTTACAATTGTCTAACACAATGACTAACATCTAACATGTTGTCCTAACAAAAAAAATGATTAAGTCCTTTAAAATTTCTAAAAAAAAAGTTTCACAAGTAATGGAGGGCTTTTTAATCACAAACTTAAACTAAAAAATCTTCTAAAAGTAGGATCAAGATTCACAATTAAATTTTCGATTCGAAAAATCAAATAGCGCATTCTTTTTTCCGAACATTCACTTCTAAACAAAATATTCAGCAGCCGAGAGGAAAGGTCATCAACGACTTATTTTATGATAACTTACAACCAAACTCGTACTAATTACAAGCACAGGCGAAGCGCACACACAATCAATATTTGATGACGTCACGTTACACATTCCGTTTCCGAATCAGTGGCACGGCGTAATGAAAACGATCTTCGATCTGACGTGTGACGAGCTCATACACTAACGGAACGTAGAGTACTTGTGTACAGAGACTAATTAGAATATTATAATGAAAGTCGTGGTGAGAGAATTAAAGAAAAACAAGCAGCAAAAACCCGACGGTTTAATGTTATTTTAATGTAGATTACACGAGTTAGCAAGACAAATCTAAAGAAATCACACACGAGAAAATCTGCCAAGCCATTGAGGCTGTAGCATACACAAAAAACATTATGACTAAAAGAAGGTACAAAATAAACAAGTCCGGAGAGGTCTCTCCCTCGTAACTGAAGGATGGCGTGTCTTGAGGTTTGTGGACATTGTCAATAGTATGGTGATGTAAAGAAAGACAATAAGTACATATCTGCTTAACCTTTGTTCGTGTGGATGATATAGTAGTACAGGAGCCACAAAACAGAGGAGAAAGATTCTTTCGTTCCCTTGTGATTAAAAGTTTGTAATCCGACGAAGTCAAATTGAGTCGAAGTCAAAGAAAGTCAAATCGCACATTGAGGCTATTCGTTAAAAAAAAAACAGGTATAAGAGCGCACAAAATCTTTTTGTTTAAATCAGTTTATAGTTCCAAATGGGTAAAGTGGCTATAGCTTCTGGGATTCGGCGGATTAATATTGGAGCAAAAATATGACGTCATCAATATTTATGGTAAATATTATTTTAGGTACTTACGTATTTACACCATTACATTAGGAGAGGCTATAGCAGGCTGGCCATAAATTTAGCGAGCGAACAAACTACTGCGGTGTTAATACGTAAGTCTTTACATACATCTTGTATGTAAAGACTGAAAGAAAGAAGAGAAAAATAATCCTGAAGTTTTAAAATAGATTTTCATTTAAACAATGTTTTATCTTGTAAGTATATGCTCATTCTGTATTGTAGAAGGAGGCTAAACGTGAGCCGCAATATCGCCGCCTCGTATGTAGAACGCCTCGCAACGACAATCCGGCTAATGGTTGACCCGCCGAAATACAAAACGGCCCAGTTTTTGGAAATGGCTAGCTGTAATGTTAATGCGGCATTCTATACGATCTAACTGCGATCCATGTTAGTTAATTATTTTATTCCATATTTGAATATCAACGTCAATTCACAAACATTCATCACAATCGGATACCGCGACTCGTATCCGCGAGGATACACTTATATGTGTGTTGTTGCTTTGACATACTACATGAAAAATACAGAGTATTAACTTAGTGTATGTGTAGTGTATAGGTACTTACTGATTAATTAATATTGATAATATAATATTATATATCCGTAAACATAATATCTAAGATATATATAATGTAATAAACTAATATCGGCTTCCTGACCCCACACGTCAAGAGTCTCGTCTGTCCCTCAGCTCTGGTCTCTCGCCAGTGATCTGTATTGTTCATCATTTGACTCACTCCTCTTCCAATGACTCTCATTGGTCTCATTCTGCATGTTCGTTCAGCAAGACGACAGAATATAAATATAATAGATCATACAGACAATATACCATATTAAGTTTTTGAACAGTTACATATTTATTTATTTAGTTAATATAGCCTGTACACTACAGTATGTATTATTGTTTGTTGTAGAAAATTATTCAAGATATCAATGTAGCAGTGACGCTACCTTACTACCTGTTATTCAAACAAGCATTCAATGCATTCCACAGAGACCTTTGTGACGTCCGAACAAATAAACAAGTGCAGCTCGGTAAAGTAAACACTTGCGCAGTTAGCGGTTCCACGAGAGGGGTCATAAAATACCACACGCCTGTTCCATGTCACAATACCTGCTATTATTTTAACCCTCGACAAAAAAGAGGGGTTTTATAAGTTTGACGTCGATGTTTGTGTGTGCGGGGTATTGTGTGTATCTTAAGCTGGCTTCTCACTGCGCGTGCTACTACGCGCCGCGCCGCTCCACGCGCAAGGACGCGCCACGCGACACACCGCGCCACACAACGGAAACTGGCGCGGCGCGGCGCGTACCGTTGGTTGGTGGATGAATGTGTGTATATATGTATATATGTATCGATCGCCTACACTCGCGAGCCAGCGCCGCGCCTTTGAAGTTACCGACTTTTAGCGGATAGGTGGCGCCGCGCCGCGCCTGCCCGCGCCGCGCCGCGCCTAGCTGTTCACACTGCGCGGGGCGCGTGCGGGCGCGGCGAGAAGCCAGCTTTAGCTCATAACGCACACATTAATTTCATTGTAAATAATAATAATGTTTATGTGTAAGTGTGTGTGCGCGTGTGCTTTAGGGAATCTCGACAGATCTCGTTCCTTTTTAGGGTTCTGTAGCCAAAGGGCAAAAAAACGGAACTGAACCCTTATAGATTCAAGTCATGTCTGTCGGTCCGTCCGTCGGTAAGTATGTGACAGCCATTTTTTTTCCGAAACTCTTGGGCCTCAACTACAAACTCTTCCCCTCAGCGACAGACAGGCTCCTTTCCTTAGTACCCAGACTATATGACACATTTTTTTTTGGTAACGCAGGGGAATACCTTTACGTACGCTACCCAGGAGCACGGGTGGCTCAACCGGGTAGTGCCGGCCCCTATCCACTAAACCCCTGCAAGTGCCTTCAGCCGCTTTGTTTGGAGGGTCCCTGATTTAGAAGCAACAGAATTCCTTCAGCGACAAGCTGGCCTCGGTGAAAAGGCCAGACTTTTCCGCCTTGGGGACTGACTGGCAGCCTATGAACAGTCCCTACTATCACATCGGAACCGTGCAATGGGGTCAAGTTAGACTATATGATCCACACCCTTTTTTTTTGGTAATTCAGGGAATATTTTTACGTACGCTACCCAGCTACCCAGGAGCCCGGATGGCTCAACCGGGTACAGTGTCGGGCTCGACGACTGGGTTGCCCCTACCGACCAAACCTGCTTTCAGCCGCTATAATTGGAGGTCCCCGGATCTAAAAGCAACAGGGCGCCTCCAGCGACAGGTTGGCCTCGGTGAAAAGGCCAGATTCCTCCTCCTCGGAGACTGCCCGGCTGCCTTTTGAACAGTCTCTACTCCACGTCGAAACAATGAAATGGGGTCAGGTTAATATGACCCAGACCCAGGCTAATGCAGCATAACACTACCTCTGGCTAAAAACAAGTGTAGCCAAAAAGTAAAGCAATACAAGTTCGGTGAACCGCTTTTAGCGTCTCTGAACTAAGTGATCCTAATATACACTTATTAATAATTCATTCAGCTTCAGCCATACGAGAGTTTTCAAGTCCGTAGCAGTTACTTGTATGAGCATGTACAAAAAGTCTTGGACTTGGGACTGTCTCGTGGTCTAGTGGTAATCGAGTTCAACCACATGTGAGGTGTTGAGTTCGAACCCCGGGTCGGACCTAGCATTGTTCATGGAATTTTTCAATTTCTAATAACAGACCGGGGTAGGCAAGTTGGCGGTGTTACACCTCCGTGCCTCGGAGAGCACGTTAAGCCGTCGCTCCTGCGCCTTCTCTCCGTTCGTGGGTGTTCCATCGAATATGAGAATGAGGGAATGGAGAGTGCACTTGTGTTTGCGCGCACACTTGTGCACTATAATATGTCCTGTGCAGATGGCTCATCTATACAGACGGCCGACGTAGCTGAAATCGGCTGGGTCGACATTACATGACTTGTATGTTAATCTCATTTATGAGTGCTGCTCAGGATGCGAATGGTGCTAATATATTTTTAGTAAACACGCACTCTGAGCTTTTTTAATGATTATGCACATATATGTAATGTGGTATTTAAATTATTATTACTTGTTTAATAATGTCAAAAAAGGAAAGAGAATGACTATGTTCAAATAAATATATTTTAAGGGACCAGGAGTCGGAAATAGAAATAAAAACCATATTGAGTTTTAATTATTTACTTTACCGGTTGTTCGGAAATCTAGCTCTTTGATAGGGACAAAAAACAACCAAGAAACCCAATCTTAGAATAATAATTAAAGTCAGGACTTCTACAACACTTACATATTTTGAAAGGTACAATATTTGCATGAACTAGTCGTTAACACTTTCGCTCTTGTGATAAAATGAACAAACCTACAGCACGACGGGAATACCTTCCAGGTCGTCGAGTAATATATAAATCATCCCAAAACTGGGCAAACATGATCTTTTATAGAGGCGTGATTTGCCAACAATCCGCGTTAAATAAATTTATCACAAAACAAGTCACCGTTGACGTCTCGAATAATATTGCCAGGGTATAGTTTTCCTCCTAACAATATTGTATTGTAGCTACTAGTTCATAACCTGTAACTGGGTCATTAGATCCTCGGTACTATAAACTCAACTTTAGTAATTGTCAACAGCATTGTCCTGGGCCGCATTCAGCCAACTCCCTTTGTTGTGAGCGCTACAGCATGATGTGTACTTCTGAGGACTTGTACCAACTTACATATTCACACATCCATTAATCCTTAGGCACCAACACAGCCTAGAAACTATTTCAAAATATGGATGATTTTATGTATAGTTCTCGGGCCGGCACGACCGGGGAGGTACCTCTCGCTTACTCGATACCGGCGTAAAGTGACAGCTGTGCTGTCGCATTTCGTGCGCTGTGTAAGTAGCCGGTGGCCCATAGAGGTGGGAAGAGAAAGGAGGGCAGCGTATCTGTATAGCCTCTATGCGGATGTTTGTGAGCGACGGTAGGTCATGAAGATGGCTCCAACTGCTCCTTTGCCCCCTTATACTATAAAATTTGTATCTGTTTTTGAAATAAAAATTATAAAAAAGTACGCAGGTGCTTACGCACTGTCCATCATCCTTAAAAACAAGGGCAGCGATACGTTGTTGTGTGTGCCCCGAAAAAGCATTTATGCATAATTCATAGCTGGCGTTCGAATTTCAAAATACGCGCTCCATATTTAAAATGACAGCGTCTGTCACAGATGTAACACAATTTGAGCGACTGTTTTCTATATTCGTAAATTTATAATCAGCCAGCTACATTATTATGAGTGCTACATTAATATGAGCTTAACTGCAGAGAACATAAATAATATGTACTCTGCTGTTATTATAGATACGTACAGAAAGCATATAATAACAGAGGGTAATAATAAGGCGGAGTGTGCCACATTAAAGCAATAATACATAATTTATGCTTCACGTTCGAAATTCAAAATGATAGGCGTTTTGATTGTCACAATGATAGGTGAATGTCGTGCTACGCGTTCGAATTTCAAAATACGCGATCGAAATTTAAAATGACACTGATTGTCATATCCAGCCAGTTATAATACCGCATTATCATCATCGGCCTATTTTCTCGGTTTCTAATAATTATACAGAGAAATGTTACTAGTAATATTAAGTTAGAATATGCTCTGGAAAAGCATTAATGCATAACACTGGCTTCAGCAAAGTTACGTGAATGTCGTGCATACTACGTGTTAGAATTTCAAAATGGGCACAAGTTCTAAATTCTATATCACAGATGCTTTCCTTTTTACAAATTTAACATTTAGATATTACACAGTATTAGAAACATACAACACCACCAGTGGTCCTAGGAAGCATCTCAAGTGGTCCACAAGCCACACCATAACCTCCAGATTAATAATCAAAATTGTCCTTATTCCGCGGGCCACCCAGTGGGAGTGGTCCGCGGCATAACGAATATTTTGTCAAATGGTCCCTCAGCACTAAAAGGTTAAGAACCACTGCTCTAGAGTGTAGCTTCATTCCTTGCACCTGTTATTTTAAGATAACAGGTACACGTGATATTTCATATTACTTTTGCCTTGGCTCCCTCGTTCCTTTTCTATATCGCTATATGATATATCCTTCACTATTACCTTAGTTGCCATTTCTTCCTATACGCCTGAAATTTGGTCTACATATTTCATTCATCTCTTAATAAGTCCTCGATATGAAAATATAATTATATATATATAATTTTCCGAACCCTTTTCTGTAATTTTCTCGTGCATATCCAATTGTTGTTCTTAGGACTTTCCTTTCAACATTCACAGTTCTTATTCTTCCCTTAGGCCAGGTCATGCAGGCATAGATCGTTACTGAAAGGAAGTACTTTTTATAATAATAACTAGCTATGCCCCTTAAATTCTGAAAAAAAATAGGACTGCAGCGCCATCTGTTTCAGGGCTGATTTGTAAATCTAAACCATCCTCAAATTCCCTTTAACGCACAAAAAATTTCGTCAATATCGGTCCAGTTGTTTAGTAGGAGTGCAGTGACATAATAGTATATATATATACAGGGTTGTTTTTGGTCACCCGCCAAATTTTCAGATTTGGTTCAAAATCGATAATACAATCGATTTATGAAATAAAACAAATAAGAAAAATAATATAAAAAATATTTTTGCCCCGTTCGAAAATAAATACCGTGTGGGTAACATAATTGACCATAGCCGCGGCGGCCGCACGCAGTGGATACGAAACACAATCAGCTGTTGAGGTTAATACACTCTTGGGGTGCTAATGCGCGTAGGTATATTTGCGGACCGTTTCAAATCGATGTTTATGTAACAGAATATTACAAATAAGACGATAAAATTAAACACACCTTTGAAATTATGTTTATTTCCTTATTTTTAAATATGGCCGGTGACCAAAAACTAACCCTGTATATTAAGATTTGCATTTACTTCAGATTCACATCCATATTTTTTTAGTAACAAACCTTAACAATAGATAGCTTAGAAATAGTTAAAGCTTGCTCTCTTACTAGATATGCTAGTGGGGTATTATCGTTTTGTAGCGTCTACTTACTTCATATTATGTCGTCTGCGTATGCACCCATCTAGGACGCATATCCAGTGCACAGGTCTATTGAGGCTAAGTTTTTATAATATGACTTCAAGGACATTGTTGATTATTGTTGAAATAATGTTACCCATTTTTTGGAGTGAAAAGCTTTTTTTTCTATTTTTTAAATTGCAAATTCAATTTTTTAACATCTAGAATATTGCTCAAGTAACACATTTTGACGTAACTACGTTACAATTTTATAAATGCTTTCAGCAATTTCATTACTATCGTCAGTTCATTTCATTACAATGTTCGTAAAGAGAAAAGTTATTCGCGCAATTAGAATATGCCTGAACAAGCATTTATGCATAATTCATGCTTTAACACTGCTACGTGAATGTCATGCTACGTTCCAATTTTAAATTACGAGTTCGAAATTCAAAGTGACGAACGTTTTGTCCGCCACACATGTGTCACGTTCTGACGCAACATTGCTAGAAAATTTACAACCAGCCAGTTTTATTTCCGTATCATTAGTACTTTTACAGTCCAACGTGTATATAATATGATGGGTATTTTTTCTATTTATTGTCTGTAACGGTCTACTGATTATGTTGCCGTCAATTTGGATTGCCAATATACCTTCATTAGTTGGTTTGATTAATAAACTTAAAAAAGAACACACTGAGAAAACAATTGGTATAAATTGGAAAAGTTTAAATATATAGTACTAGCTCCGCCCCGCGGTTTCAACCGCGTAAATTTCGATCTCGTGGAAAATAGAAAAACATCACATGGCATCCCATAGTAAAATTGTTTCGAGATAAAAACTATCCTATGTGTTATTCCAAGTTACCCTCTATGTGTGTGCCAAATTTCATGTAAATCGGTTCAGCAGTTTCTAGGTAAAGGAGTAACAAACAAACAAACAAACATACAAACTTTCGCATTTATAATATTAGAGGATATAAGTTAAGATAGTTGTAAGTTATTGTAAAATAAAAAAAACCTATTTATTACCTAGCCGAAGATCGAGGCTAGTGGCGTGCTATGGGAGAGCTCTATGTCCAACAGTGGACTGCAATAGGCTGATGATGATGCTGATGATGATGATGATGATGATGATGATGATGATGATGATGATGATGATGATGATGATGATGATGATGATGATGATGATGATGATGATAAGATGATGATGATGGTGGT
>LUGF01033127.1:49643-64245 GCA_001625245.1 Calycopis cecrops | reverse complement strand
TTTTAGGGTCCCGTATCTCAAAGAGAAAAAACGGAACCCTTATAGGATCGCTTTGTTGTCCGTCTGTACATCTGTCAAGACCTTTTTCTCTAGAACGCTTGAAGGGATTAAGCTGAATTCTTTGTCAAATACGGAGGTCAGTTACGTCTTGATGCCTTGAAAAAATCACACTTCTAAGTTTACGCAATAAAAAGTTATAGCCATTTATGCACAAATTTTGTATGAAAACGCACTTTTTCGAAAACCTATAGGGTACTTCCCGTTGAGCTAGAATTCTGAAATTTGGCAAGAAGTAAGACCTTACAGTATACATATAGGAATAAATCTAAAAATTGGTAAATAAAATTTATATCACTAAAAAAATCATTACCAACTTATGCATGTAGTTCGCTTCATACTAAATGTATGCAAGCACCCGCATATATAAGTTTGTCGCAAGGAAGTGTAATTTTCTTAACGTCTATTACTTTTGCTCATACCTCCCGTTCCTACGGAACCCTCGGTGTGCGAGTCTGACTCGCACTTGGCCGGTTTTTTTATTGTTTATAACGGTCTACTGATTATGTTGCCGTGAATTTGGATTGCCAATATACCTTCATTAGTTGCTTTGATTAATAAACTTAAAAAAGAAAACACTGAGGAAAATAATTGTTATAAATTGGAAAAGTTTAAATATATAGTACTAGCTCCGCTCCGCGGTTTCAACCGCGTAAATTTCGATCTCGTGGAAAATAGAAAAACATCACATGGCATCCCATAGTAAAATTGTTTCGAGATAAAAACTATCCTATGTGTTATTCCAAGTTACCCTCTATGTGTGTGCCAAATTTCATGTAAATCGGTTCAGCAGTTTCTAGGTAAAGAAGTAACAAACAAACAAACAAACATACAAACTTTCTCGTCTATAATATTAGTAGCATATAAGTTAAGGTAGTTATAAGTTATTGTAAAATAAAAAAAAAACCTATTTATTACCTAGCCGAAGATCGAGGCTAGTGGCGTGCAATGGGAGAGCCCTGTGTCCAACAGTGGACTGCAATAGGCTGATGATGATTATGCTGATGATGTTGATGATGATGATGATGATGATGATGATGATGGTGATGATGATGATGATGATGATAAGATGATGATGATGGTGGTGATGATGATGATGATGATCAATTTCTAAATACAATCAATTACATTAATCATTATTGAAAATGAATTGTGATACATTGTACCCTTAATGTGTTCATTAATGGGTTCCTGTGCAACATATAATATTCACGGATACAGTTTCCAATTTCCTGTCCGATCAATATTTCGGGACTTCATTTGTATATTAATATAATAACGACCCCAGCTTACATACATATCGAGAGGTCGCGGGCTTAATAACCTGGCCAGATCAAAAAGGTTTTTTTCCTTTTTTTTATGGAATAGGGGGACAAACTGACAGTTGTATTTTCGTGACTACGGACGCCCGTCGACATCTGCGTAGAGGTTATAGAGATGCGTTGCCTTCTTTCTTCTTCCCTCCTCCACGGGCCACCGGATACACGCACGAAGCGCAACAGTTAAGTTGTCACTTTACGGTGGTATCGTATAAGCCAGCCCTATTCGGCTGCAATATAACATGGCACTACCTGTTACTAAAAGTTATAATGGTCTTTGTAAATTTATAAACATTTAAATTTTCTAATTTGCCGTTGCCCTGGCGAAGCTGGTCGCTACGCGGCACTTTGGCTGAGATCAGAGTGTATTAAATATATCTTCTTTTCAACTTAATATCTAGCAGGGCAAATCACGGGCCGTAGCTAGTGTTATTCAAATATTTTTAACTCCCCAAGAACATATAAGTATTCAGTCTCATGTGAAGTAGTAAGCGCTAGCAATTCTAAAGTAGCACTCTCAGCGGTCCCACTTACATATAGTATTTCATTAAGATGCAAATATATCGATGACTTGAAACTTTTTAAATTGATATGTTATGAAGTTTTTAGGGTTTCAAAGCCAAGAGGATGTGGTAGATGAATCCTTAATAAAGAGACATTAAGGGTTCATCTTCGTTAATTTATTAATATTATCACTTCATTACACTTGAAGTTCTAAATCTATACATATTATAATAAAACTGAGGAAGATGTCATTTTGTCTGTCTTGTGCGGCTTTCACGCAAAAACTAATGGACGGATTCTGATAAAACTTTTTGTCATATTTGTCCTCGGTATCATTAAGGCTATAAATTTATCAATATATAAAATGCTGCAGTCGGTATCTCGACTTGAAATACACTATTGTAGGGCAAAATAACGAGTTGACAATTCGGCTACATAATAAAACGTTACCATGATGACATATTTTCCAATAATGACAAGACAACGGCTGTCGGATCAACTAGTCTATGCATATAATAAGAAAGTAAAATTCGTGTGTGTGTATACATTGAATATATTTACGAAAACCTAATTGAGGGCGATGTTAAAATATTTGGTATGAGAACACTTTTCGATGATTTTTTTTTTGTTTGTCTGTTTGTCCGGGCTAATCTCCGAAACTACTGGACAGATTCTAGTGGAACTTTTTGTGGTGTATAGATACTAAGCCTGGTCAACATCAAAAACACTTTTTACTGCGGTAAAATCCCTCATTCCTACGGGAAATCGGAATTGTGGCACACTGCAAGCAAACAATAACAAATCGCTTTGATTATAATATTACTACGCTACGCGAACGAAGTCGCAGGCACCAACTAGTTATCTATATTCATAATACAATATTTATAGCACTTGACAGTAAGAGGTAGTGTCACGCTGTATTGGGTGCTGCAGCCGAATTGGGCTAGCACGACCGGGGAGGTACATCTCGCTTACACGACACGCGTGAAGTGACTGTGCTGTCGTGCTTCTTGCGGTGTGTAAGTAGCCGGTGGCCCAGCTGGTGTGGAGAGGAATGAAGGGCAAGGCCTCTGTGCGGATGTCTATGAGCGTCGATAGTCATGAAAATGGCTCTGACTGCTCGTTTGTCCCGTAAACTATTAAAAAAAAATACCTACAAAATGTTGTCACGGTATTTTTAAAAGGGAATGAATTTGTTTTCCCACTCCACCGTAAGTAATACATCAACGTTATGTACAGCACGTCTGCTTTCAGTTGATGAATATAAAATCTCATACGGCTCTGGAATTTTTTATAAGATTTAATATTTTTTTATGTTTTTGAATAATATATTACTGCAAAAGATACAGTAAAGGTTTCTTTTGCAGTAGGTAATATATTATTCAAAACCATAAGAAAAAATATTAAATCTTACAAAAATTCCACACAATATATCTAAACTACATTCATCATCATCATCACAACATATTTGATCCCTGCTATAGGCCTTCTTCATGAAACGCCAACGCGACCGACCGCCTGCCGCACTCGTCCATACCCGACCTACACACACATACATATACATACACACTTAACACACAACTACACATACAGGAGCACCACACATTACGAGTGTTCATTTTTATTACTTACTAGCTTCCGCCCGTGGCTTCGCCCGCGTGGATTTCGGACTTCAAAAATCCCTATAAATTTTAACTTATTATGTTATTCTGATATGAAAGCTATATTACTGTAAAGTTTCATAAAAATCCGTTCAGTAGTTTTTGTGTGAAAGAGTAACAAACATCCTTACAAACTTTAGCATTTATAATATTGGTAGGATTTCATTATCATATAATTATTTATTATAAGTATATTATTTTTCACGAGTGTTCTTAACGAAGTTTTAGTTGTATACGTGTGGTGTGTACCTTTGGACAGCTCAGACTCAACACTTAACAACTTAATACACGTAGTTATAAGTTGTTAAGTAGATAACTAAATTTTAACTTAGCTTTAGGTGCTTAATTACATTGCAAACGTGTCCAAACGTACTTAAGTAGTTAAGCTCATTAGTTTACCCAAGATAGACGTTTAACAAAGTAACAAAGTGGTAATTTATATGTCTATTGTGTGATTTAATTTGTTTTAGAGTGGTTTTAGATGGAGTCAAAGATGAGATCATTAGAGACATACTCATACACAAATGACTATTGTTGAGAAACTTTATAAAAAAAGAGATCTGTATACCGAAGTTTTATTTGAGGAACAAGAAAAACACGACGAATAAACAATTGGACACGGGCGTCTCACTACATTTATGCATTTAACTAATATTTGGTCTGCACAAACTTCAATGTGACAACCTCGCCCACCAACTTAACCGAAAAACATCTTATTTACTTGTTTAGTTGCTAATTAAGACTTTAAGTTGCAACTTGGTACTAAATCATGTGTTTACATAAAATTAAGCACTAAAATTAAGTTGAAATTTAGTTACCTACTTAAAAACATCACATATGAAGTTGTTGTGTAGGTAACTAAATTTCAACTAAATCAATAGGCAATAAACGAGCTTATTTAAGATATGCGCGTGTTGTTCATTAATAACTGTTGGACATGTAGTAATGCAGACGGCTACTACTCAAAATTGAATTTAGGAGCGTTTTTGAAGACGGTTGATGTATGGTGTGGGGAGGTGCTCCTTCCTCTCCCCGTTCCCCTTCATGGGCCACCGGATACTTACACACCGCACGAAAAGTTAAAACAAGCACAGCAGCTTTTACTAAGAGTGATCAATAAGGCCCGGTATGAATCGTTTCCTGGCGAAAATAACAGTCCGGGACAGGAAAACTTTGGTCGGTTAAAAAAATTCTTAAAATGCTATATGAGGCACAGGCGTGGAGCTACGCTATAGTTAGCCTAGCTTCATATTCCTGTACAACTTATAGCACGCGTACAGCATGTTGCTGACGCCAATTTATTACATATTCTCTACCTAACACCGTTGCCGAAGTTTTCACTTATAAATATGTGAGCGAGAAGTACATTAACATCCCCTG
Organism: Calycopis cecrops; assembly: GCA_001625245.1. Classification (NCBI taxonomy): domain Eukaryota; kingdom Metazoa; phylum Arthropoda; class Insecta; order Lepidoptera; family Lycaenidae; genus Calycopis; species Calycopis cecrops. Next base: position 59,324 of record LUGF01033127.1, on the reverse strand, counting down.
CGTAAGCGACTGATATAATATTCATACAATTGGGGTGTTATTACAAGTCGGAACGTGCTCAGGCCACATTACCCACACAAATTCTATTTCGGAATCGAACCTAATATAGAACTAATTCGATCGATCGCTGCACGTGAGGTGACCGGCTACGACCGACACAGAGTGTCTGCGATCAGAGACATTATTTATTCCTCACTGCTTGTAAATTGTAATATATAAGTAATTGATTGATTCGCCATATTCGTTATGTGACTATGGTATGAAGTTTTTAGGGTTTCAAAGCCAAGGGGATGTGGTGGATGAATTATTAATAAAAAGACAATAAGGATTCATCCACGTTAATTTATTAACGCTGTCACTTCATTACACTTGAAATTCTAAATCTATACATATAATAAAACTGAAGAAGACGTAATTTTGTCTGTGTCTTGTGCGGCTTTCACGCAAAAACTACTGGACGGATTTTGATGAATCTTTTTGCTATATTTGTCGGTATCATTAGGGCTATAATTTATCAATATACAAAATGCTGCAGTTGGTATATTTTGTCTGTCTTGTGCGGCTTTCATGCAAAAACTAATGGTATTCCTCACTGCTTGTGAATTGTAATATATAAGTGACTATTATACTGCTTGTCGGAATACACGACTGTAGACTGTGTAGGTTCGATATGTGAACCCACTTTCTTCTCCACGGGTGGCAGTGATGGACCTCAATAAAAGTGTTGTATTAGCAAATTAACTAATTGATATTATCTTGACTAGAGCACCCGAAAGGTGGGGTACGTTTTTCATCTCCCTCGTGACTACGAAGGCAGCTTCGGCTTCTATAAGTCTAGGAGAGATAGAGCAACTGCTTGCTGCAGAAGAGAGATAACGTGAAAAGTGGTGGGAATGCTACACGCCCGAATTTTAAGAATAATTGTCATAGTAACCAATTTAGACAGATACGTTTATTAAGACTGATGTGAAATGATGGACACTCTGTAGTGTTGCGTGCAGTTTGATCGGGCATTGGAGAGTAATACGTCAGTATTTGTGCCTTAGGGCTATATTTTACTGGGACGCCATGGCGGCGCAACCAGTCCCCGCCTGCCATGCATGTATGTACGTGTGGTTGCGCGACCAAACGGACTCCGGGTGAGTAACGCTCTATAGAGCTTTATAAATTATTCTGGCAGCCGGAAGGATGCGCCGCCATGGCGTCCCAGTGAAATATGATGGTATAGTGATACAGTAGGGATGACATAGCTCACAGAGTGACGACGGCATAGCTGTTACTAACTCAACATGTAACCGATTGAAAGCGCACTATTGTAGATAACAGATCGCATAAGACTCACTTTTTCACCAGGCCATACATTTTTTTTTATAGCATAGGAGGCAAACCAGCAGTTAGGTCACCTGATGTAAAGTGAACACCAACGCCCACAGACATCCGTAACACCAGGGGTCTAACAGATGCGTTACCGTAAGATGTTTTACAACAGATACAACAACACATCTTCAGTTCGCTAAAGGCCATCACTCAGAGATAAATGAATTTCCCGCACGATCCTTCCAGACTTATCTCCCACATTCATTACCTTCATACAACCGGTTGGTTGTTAATTCGAGGCCTGAATTAATAGGCTTATTCCCTGGCCGCAGCGGTTATCAGTGTTAAACGCTATCACCAGGGCCGCCCAACCCTGGCCCGCGGCCAGAATAACGCGTGATAACTGTGTAAATGCGGGATGCAATTTTATGGACCGCTGGCTTTTACTCGCGACTGCGTCTGCGTTTATTACAGGAATATCCTACTAATATTATAAATGTCAAAGTTTGTACTATGTTTGTTTGTTTATTTGTTTGTTACTCCTTCACGCAAAAACTGCTGAACCGATTTTCATGAAATTTGCCGCCGCCGTGTTAAACTATGGAGTTTAACATACTCTGAACACAGATACGCTATAACCAAAACATGATTCACTGTAGAGATGAGAGCCAAGTTCACCGAGGGCACAACGCGATGAGACTCCGACACAGTCCTAGGGCTTGTGTAACAGTATCCTGTTTGTGTGTGCTCCCAATTGAATTGAATTGGAAATGACTGCTCTGTGCTGTCGCGTGTCGTATGGTTTGTAAGTTGCCGGTGGTCCATGAAGGGAGAGGAGGATGGAGGGGACTGTTGTTTATTTTTTTTTTATAGGGCAAACGAGCAGTCGGAGCCATTTTCATGTATACCGACGCCCATAGACATCTGCATACAGGCTGTACAGATGCACTGCCCTCCCTTTTCCTCCTACTACTAGGCTACTTACACACCGCACAAAACGCGACAGTACAGCAGTCACTTTACACCCGCGCCGGTGTGTAAGCGAGGTATCTCCCGGTCATGCAGTGTGGCACTACCTCTTACCAAATGAACAACCTGTATGAGGATGTTTATGAACGTCGATAGGCCCGAGCTGATCGTTTGCTTTTGTACAGGTACCACATTGCTATTGTTTGCTACGAGATTATTTAAAGCCCTAGAATGAGTGTAGGAGTTAAACATTCTGAACACAATCGCATCTCCGATCTGATCTCTTATCTGATTGAAATGCCCCTTAATCCGATCGATCGGAGCCGGGCCAAGCTCGTACATAAGATATGGGCGCAGAGCACTGTCGCACAGAGGACACAACCGCTTTAGTGCCAGGCCATCGTTGTGGAATTGGAGTTCCGTTTCGGCAACTTGAGTGTTCAAATTTTAAACGGATGTTGTGCAGTTATTTTTTTTTTGTAATATAAGGAGGCAAAGAGTAGGAGCCATTTTAATGACTAGCGACGCCCATAGACATCCGCACAGAGGCCATACAGATGCGTTGCCCTCCTTCCTCCATCCTTCTACACGGGTCATGGTTAGCCTTTACCCACTCTAACTGCTGACTCATCTGGACCCTGCTCTGTTAGACTACAATTAAGCATAAACGCTACCGGAGTATACAAATAATATTGCTGACTAGTGGGCGCCCGCAACTTCATTACGTAAATCCGTTTTTTACTGTAATCGGTTAAAAAGCATATAAATTGTTTAAAGCTTTCACGATTTGTATTCATATTTATATACTGTAAACGGGACGGGAAAAATCGAAGTTTTTTTTTTTTTTTAGATAGAATCTATGCTGAGACTGAAGGTCATTGCAGCTTCGTCTATATGAAATCGAAGTATTTACCTCGACTCGACGTTTCGGCCGTAATGCAACGGCCGTGGTCGAGTCGAGTCTACTCGTGACCAGTCCCGTTTACAGTAGTATATGTATAAAAAAATATTTAGCTTTTCTCGCTAAATGGACTAATACTAAAATATTTTTTCAAATCGGACCAGTGGTTCCAGAGATTAGCGCTTTCAAACAAACAAACAAACTTTAGCTTTATATTATTAGTAGAGATATTGCATTATATTACGACATTGTATACAATGTAATATTGACAATGATTTCCAGGACCATGCAGGTCATATCACTGATATAGATATTGTATTACCTACTTGTGAACCCGTGTGCACTTCGTTGAGCGTTATATCCTGAAATAAAATATATCTTAGAATAAATTCAATTACTTGGATTCTCTTTTAATTGTCATATTATTAAGTATCATCAGTATCAGTTATTTTCTATTATAGGTACGTATTTTGTTGAATTTCGAATAATTCTGTCATAATGAGCACCAACTTCCTAAAAAAACCACCCATGCAAAATTTAAAATTGCCACTTCACTTGTGGTTTCTAAGATTTCGTGATGAGTGAATAATGACTATTGAAATAAAACTTCTACATGGTACATGCGCGCTTCACTTGGCTGCTGGCTTTCAAGCTGGCAAGAGCGTTACAAAAATCACACATCGGGCGAAGCCAATGGAAGTTGTCATTCAAGTTCAAAATTGGAATTCGATTTAAGTGAAACGTTTTGTATTTAAATAATAAACACCATATGACACGGTATGTATGGTAATGAATTTGTGTATTAAATCAATAATTAAGTTTCAATTCATATGTGTGTCTAAAGCACACACTTTTTTTATACAGACTAGCTGATGAAATATACCTAATATTATAAGCTGAAAAAAGAAGAAAAACTGTTATTTTCATTAAAATCGGTTCCATAGTTAATGAGTTCATCGGGACATGAGAGTTTTATATAATAAGGTATTATTTTACATTGTATACAAAGTATTTACCCGTACGCATAATATTCATATTAAATATTAAACTATTTCCAAAGTTAAGCTCGTTGAAATGCGTTCAGCAAATATTAACAGATATTAACTGAATACATTACTGGTATTAATACTCCTATAATAGTAATATATTACAAACTACAAAGTACTATTAATATTTATAGAGTATTAATGGGAGAGAATTAGCAGTAAAGCCCTTTTCCCTACTGTGGCAGGATGGTATTGTTTTTCGCATATATGTATGAATGTGGATCTTGTGTTCCCTGCTACAGCCTGATCGGCTTGATGGAGTTTAACGTTTAACAGCTGCTGTCGCGTTTCGTGCGGTGTGTAAGTAGCCGGTGGCCCACGGAGGTGGGAGGAGAAAGGAGGGCAGCGCATGTGTATAGCCTCTATGCGGATGTCTATGGGTGTCAGTGGTTATGAAAATGACTCCGACAACTCGTTTGCCCCCCTATACCATAAAAAAAGATAAAGGTAAACTTCTTTCTTCTTCTCCGCTCACATTATACTACCGTGAAGTGATAGCTATGTCCCATTTCGTGTGGTTTATTAGTAACCGGTTCATTAGAGGGGCGAAGGAAAGAAGGATAACATATTCTGTGTAACGATCACGCGTACCATCATGGGCTTAGGGCCAACCCACACGCACCACAACCACGCGACGACCACAACCACGCGACAACCACAACCACGTTGCCGGGCATATTTTGTATTGAAAATGAATAAAGTCATTCACACGAACCACATTTTGCAGTCGTTATCGATCACTTGTGTAATACCGGCCACATCGCAACGACGTCGCGACCACGTCACAACCACATCGCGACGACGTCGCGACCACATCGCAACCACAACGCAACCACAAGCGACACCGAGAACTAGTGGCCGACCACATCGCAACCACAACGTTGCGTCGATGCCCGCGCTTTTCCCCCGCTCCCCTTTATTCACTCTGCGTCCTCGTCAGTGTCGAAATGTGAACTAAGTCAGCATACGACGTAACCACATCGCGACGACAACGCAACCACATCGTAACCACATCGCAACCACAAAAAGTGGCAGCGACACTATTCACACGTAACCACAGCTTGACTACATTTTGACGCTGCGATGTGGTGTGGTTGTGGTCCGTGTGGGTTGCCCCTTAGGAAGCTACCGCTGCAGCCACGTGCGAGCGGGAGCACCAAGTTCACTATCCTTTTCTCTTACTAATATTTGTTTAATTCAACAGCTTAGTTAAAATAACACAAGATCAACATCACACATATTCAAGAAAAGAGCTTATTCTTTTCTCAAAGGTTGACAACGCATCTGTTAGACCTCTGGTGTCACGGATGTCTGTGGGCGTTGGTGATCACTTTGCATCAGGTGACTCAACTGCTCGTTTGCCTCCTATGCTATAAAAAAAATTACACACGTAAGCAACATTTGAAAAAACCTAGTGAAGTAATTAAAACAAGTATAAGAGAATAGAAACGGGAACAAAAGCAGTCCAAATTACCTTAGGAGTATGGTCACTGAGCTTTAAAGGATTTGAACCTACTTCTTAAGAAACATGAAAGCTTCTATCTTAAAGCTTGACGGTTACGTGCGAGCGAGAGCAGCAATGGCACTGTATTATTTTTCTCTTACCAACAATTATATTGTACTAGCTGCGCCTCGCGGTTTCACCCGCGTAAATTTCGATCCCGTGGAAAATCACCTCATGGCATCCCACAGGAACATTTTTTCGGGATAAAAACTACCCTATGTGTTAGTCCAAGTTACCCTCTATGTGTGTGCCTAATTTCATGAAAATTGGTTCAGCAGTTTTTGCGTGAAAAAGTAACAAACAAAAAAACACACAAACACACAAACTTTCACATTTATAGCTTTATTTGTTCAGAAACATTAAAATTACGTGTGTTATAAGAAACATCTGAATACCCTTACGAAGTAATTAAAACAAGTATAAGAGAATAAAAACTGGAACAGAAGCAATGTAAGAGGAACATAATTACCTCAGAGCAAGGCTCGGTGTGGTCACTGAGCTTTAAAGGATTTGAACTTACTTCTTAAGAAAACGCACAAAAGCTTCCGCCTTAAAGCTTCTCTGTTCCCTTTGAAAATTGTTTAAAAGCTCAATTATGACGTGATGGAAAGTTGTTATTTGTATGGATTTGCTTTTTCTCTGTATTCTGCTGTATATTTTTGGTGGGGGTTTTTATAGTATATTGCAAACGAGCAGTCGGAGATTTTTCTTAACTATCGACGTCCATAGATATTCCCATAGAGGCTATATAATGTGCTACCCTCGATGGGCCACCGGATACGTAAGTATCAGATGGCCATTTCTATCGCGACAGCGCTGCTGCAACTTTACGCCGTATTGTGCAAGCGAGAGGTACCTCCTCCGGCTCAATTATGTTGCGTTACAGCAACATGACACTACTAAAGTATAGTAAAATAGTAGACCTTGTTAACATCACAAAGTCGAATCAAACTTCCAAAACATTAGTTGAGTTTCAATTCAGCACAGAGCAGATGCCCACAGAGCACACAACCCAAACAATTCATGAACGTAATTCTACATTGGGATTGCGTTTTTCATCCGATTCATCCAATTAATCTGGATGAATCCGATAACGCTTTACGTGTCCAAACGAAACATAAATTACATTTCAGTTTACATTCTATCAGCACGCGTGTCCATACATCTTTTTATTATATTAATTTTAATTAAATGGAAAAGGTTGGGTTGATTTTATATACATGATACGTCTATTATATATGTGTATAATTTTCTTATCTTTTTTCTTTTTGTGGTATAGAGGGGCAAACGAGTAGTCGGAGACATTTTCATGACTACCGACGCACGGTAGTCGTCGTCGCGCGTCGGTAGTCATGAAAATGGCTCCGACTTCTCGTTTGCCCCTCTATATCATAAAAAAAATATAAAAAATTACAGACTCTTCTCTTATATAAGTATACTTATTGATATATTGATAACTAGCTGGTGTCTGCGACTTCGCTCGCGTAGCGTAGTAAAATTATAATCAAAGTGATATTATTGTTATTGTTTGCTTGCAGTGTGCCGAAATTCCAATTTAACGTAGGAATGAGCGGTGTTACCGCAGTAAAAAGTGTTTTCGGTGTTGACCAGGCTTAGTATCTATACATTACAGAAAGTTTCAGTCGAATCCGTCCAGTAGTTTCGGAGATTAGCCCGGACAAACAGACAAACGAATAAACAGACAAACAGACAAAAAATGAAAAAATGAAAATGAAAAATGTTCTGATACTATTTTAACATTGCCCCCAATTAGTTTTTAGTAAATATATTCAATATACATACACACGAATTTTACTGTTTTCTTATGTTGTGTATAGATATTAATTAAATAGGACACATCTCAGTTACTTTATCAATCAACTGCTGGATGTAGGCCTCCTTCAATAAGGTAGTGCCACGCTGCATGCTTGCATGCAGCCGAATTGGGCCGGCACGACCGGGGAGGTACCTCTCGCTTACACGAGACCGGCGTGAAGTGACGTCTGTGTTGTCGCGTTTCGTGCGGTGTGTAAGTTGCCGGTGGCCCATGGAGGTGGGAGGAGAAAGGGGGGCAGCGCATCTGTATAGTCTATATGCCGATGTCTATGGGCGTCGGTAGTCATGAAAATGGCTACAACTGCTCATTTGCCCCCCTATACCATAAAAAAAAAATAAACGACAAGACGGCCGATCCCCTGCTGCCCGGATCTATGACTGACTGCCGGCCACTGCAAGGATATCTTCCCACCTGGTGAATGGTTGATATACTGATGATGATGACTGATGAATTAAATATTGTCCACTATTATGAAATTCGCAAACGCTGTTTAAATAAATCACATCTCAGTTACGTCACTTTTGTAGTTCCCCTTCTGTCGTGTGTCAATTGCTCACTCTTTTTATTGAAATAAAAATCACGAGGGGTGCAAAAATGTGAGGTGTTTAAATAAAATATCTTTTAATGTTCACAGTGGAGCGTGAGCCGTGACACCACACAGATTACGTGCTCATACATAGATAACGAAGGCACAGCGTATATTGCACCAGAGGCTTCAGAGCCATAGAATACTGACACCCATAGATATCCTCGTAATTGTTATACAGCCGTGTTTCTTTCTTTCCTTGTTCCCTCCCAATGGATAGGATGCTCTTTTTTATATCGCGAGAGCAAGTCACATGTTCTTTCTAGTTGGACTATAAAATTTATGGCGAAAGTGGCTGAAAACTTTGCGATTCGCGTGAGAAATAAGTGAAACTCAGAAAAGTTATATATTATAGAATGAGGTGCATATTTGGTAGGAGGTAGTGCGGCTTTGCTATATTGTCTGGCTGGCTCAACAGGGGCCTATCGCTTTCAGGATGCCTTAAAGCAGAGGTCGGCAACCCGCTGCATGCCGACATACTACTTGCGGCCCGCGAATGTCTTATAATTAAGTTATCGGGGACAAGAGGCCAACTAAAAATGAAAAAAGGTAAATTGAGCTTCTAGGGTGAATATCACAAGTGCGGCCCACGTTTAGTTTATTTTTCCGCCTTGCCTTGCGGCCCGCGCCGATTAAAAGGTTGTCGACCGCTGCCTTAAAGTGACAACTATTCTGTTGCGTTTCTTGTGAGTTTGAGGTCCATTGGAGGAAAGGGATATTCATCAAAATTCTTGTTTGGTTTTTATAAATAATAAAAGGAACATCATTTTGTCGTCACGAATTTTCGTTTCCTCCACTTTTCTAATCCCACAGATTCAAAAGAAATTGCTCATCAAAAGTTTTCACTGAAGAACTCGCTGTATATGAGCTCTCTATATGTAAGCATCCTGTAGCGGGTGATGGACGAGTGCCATTGCGATGTCGACCTTCCTCGCTAAGATTAGAGTGTCACTCAGCTTGACAAGCGAGCGGATTTATTACCTGCGCGGAGCCTTCAATTACAATGTCGCATCCGACAAGGATATAAGACCACCCATTTGGATGGAGATTTAGCGGGTGCGGGGACGAAACGAACTAACGAATTGCCTGATAGCAAGCCTTGCAATGTTCAATTACAGAATCGCATCACAGGCATATAAGACCCCTCATTTGAACAGAGACAGCTAAAGTTGGTGTAATGTAATTGGGGGCACGGGAGTATCCCCGTCAAATCGAGCAAAAAAGTGGCAGGGCCGTACCATCCTTTTATCGAAGCAACTCAGGCTAATTTCGATCTCCTATAACTTCGTAGTAGATAAAACGTTATGAATACATTCGAATTTCATTCAATTTGAACCAGTAGATTAAGAATTGGAACTTGTTAAAATTTCTCGATTTTGTCACTCACTGACTGACCGATCATCAAAAGCTTAAGGGCGCTATCGGTAAAAAGTGCCGAAATTGAGTTTTTTTAAGGCAAATTACTCGTAAATGGAAATAATCTATTGAAGATCAACTTTGGTTCCGCATAGCACAAATATT
>LUGF01033127.1:28364-49462 GCA_001625245.1 Calycopis cecrops | reverse complement strand
TTCGGTATCCACAATCCACTGCTTATATTCGTAATTTCATTTCGAAAATCAGTCTTTTCGAAAACATGAGTTCCAAATATACCTTTTTCTTCGTAAATAATAATAATTTTCAATTAATAAACTTTACAGATCCTATAAAAATATTTGTGCTATGCGGAACCAAAGTTGATCTTTAATAGATTATTTCCATTTACGAGTAATTTGCCTTCAAAACACTCAATTTCGGCACTTTTTACCGATAGCACCCTTAAGGCACTTCTAGAAGATATAGAAGCTTTAAATTTAGAATACAATTAGCATTTAGTGTCTAAACTAAGAAAACAAAAAATAATTTGTAAATTCGGTCCAGCTTTCTAGATACAGAAAAATGCTGTTGCTGCATGAATATCTTTGTTATCCCATATAATCATGTAGGATTTCAAAGTTAAATTTGCAGTCGGATTGCAATAGAATAGCCGGTGTAGATAGGTTCCTAGATGTATGAGGTATAACGGGAGGGTTATAGGGTGGGATGGGTGTGTTCAGCCCATGAAATTGAACAGCATTTGCGTAGGAAAATATGTCGAAATATAAAAAAACGATATTCTATACAAATTCTTCTTATTGTCGGTAAAATCTATATTCTATTGTAAGAAGTAGTGCCACATTGCATCTTGCATGCAGCCGAATTGGGCCGGCGCGACCGGGGAGGTATCTCTTGCTGTTCACGCCAGATCGTGACGTCACTCGCTCTCGACAATTTTGCACGGACGACCCCGCGCACCGCGCCGGCCGCGAGCGAGCGGCCAGTCCGTTCGATGCGTTTGGCTCGCTTGCACGTTTCATTTATGCTTCTGCGCAGATAGCTTTAATAGTGCTTTCGTAGTAATTACCGCTAAAAATTCATTTCGCTTGTTTCTTGTCGGCTCAATATATATACATGCTTGTCGGCTCAAAATAAGAATAACTATTTAATTATAAGTGCTGTGGACGTGTGTTCGAGAGACGCGGCGCTTCGCTTGGACATCAGGTGAGTCAGCTTTCCCAACTACACCCAAAATTACCCTTGTCCCATTTACCCGAATTCCTTTCTCAGCCCTTCGTGTGACGATAGCCATTACGGCGTCGTCACTTGCTGACATAAGACTGGCGTAAAGTGACAGCTATGCTATTTAACCAGCCGGAAAGCCCGCTTGCAGATAAAAAGACCAATGGTCAATTTCGGAGTCACACAATGAGAGGTTTATGAGTTCGTGTGAGGCACTATTTTTCAATATTATTGCGCTGCAAATGCGATACTTAAGACATGAAATGTTTATAAAATACTACTTTTTACAAACATACCAGCACTGCAAAGAGTTATATTTTACGTTCGCAAAAATATTTAAATTTTGTGCAACTTGGTTTCAATGAGTAATTTAGTCACTTAGTCAAGGCTCACCCAGCCAAAGCGAACATCCAAGATAAAAGCTTGCAATTACGTTGTATCCGCGACACGGACAGACGACGGCTCATTTGGATGGAGATCATCTTGTTTATATTATCTTGGTTATAGGATAATAACAAACTAGTAGTTGACCGTGGACAGATTGCCGAAGCCCATAGACATCCCACTAATTGTTATGCAAATACGTTGTCCTCTTAACCTTCAATGGGCCACCTGAAAGTCCTAAATCATACCATCGATACGACTGATACGTACCGGCCTAATTCGGCTGCAAAGCAGTCTGACACTGCCTTTTATTATGTATTCACTGAGAGTGATTACTCATTAGAAATTTTAAATTACCATTAATTTGAAATTTCTAATGGGAACATATTTTCTAATTCCGCTGATTGCTCTTATGTCTATAGGCTCCACGTCGGCTTGTCATTTTACTACAACTCTTTTGACTCCTAACTCACATAAAAAATAAAGCCATAAATAATATACATCGCCTGCGCTTATCGCTACTCCTGTGACCATGCGATACGCCCACACATCTCATTATTAATCTTAATAACCGCGGACCAGATTTATTTCAATATCAATTTATAATTAAAATATTTACACGGCAGAATTTGAATTAAACGCGTCATGCGCGGAATATGATTACGCCTTTTTACGCTTGGGAAATCTTCAAAAAAATATTTTTACTTTAGCTGCTAGTAGTACCAATGATGGAGAAAAAGCTTGATATATGTTTTGTGCACGGAAGTATCTTAGATACAATATGATTTAAACCGTAGATAAAATTAAGAGTAATCATTGGTCTAATTTCATCTACACCCTATACGACATACCCATATGTAATGACTACTCTCACTACTACTCTCTCTAACACAATCTATACATATGTTTCTATACACATTGCTTCTAGTCTTTTGCCCTCAGAATTGCATAAAGTCGTAGAGAAATTAGGTTCATTTAGATATCTAGATCTCGCTTACATGATACGGGCGTAAAGTGACAGCTGTGCTGCGTTTGCTGCGGCATGGAAGGTGATCCATAGAGCGGGGAGGAGGAGGGAGGGCAATACATCTGTATAACCTCTATGTGGACGTCTAAGACCCAGGCTCGGTAAGGCTAACGGATCTTAAGATCAATTATGTACCCATAAAATGGCCTCAACTCCAAGGCCTAGTCCCGGGCCCCACTAGAGCTTAATCCGGCGCTGGTGTCACTACACGTATTCGACTTTATTATAAATTTCAGTAAGAGGTTGTACCACACTGCCAAAGCCACAGCCGGATTTAGCCGGCACGACCGGGGTGATACACGCACACAAAATATTACAATTAGACGATAAAATTTAAAACACACCCTTGGATTGATATTTACTACCTTATTTTAAATTATTATTTATTTATTTCGAAAAAAAAATAGAGTTAACTGTAATATTTGTAACATTGCATGTAATATTTCATGCGAGCGATGTTTTTTTTGTAAATGGAATACTAATTTCATTCAAACTTTTCCTTGGTACCAAACTTACTCTGACGTCATTAATTAAATTTGAAAGTATGGCTCATAGATTTAGAATTTTTCTCGTACATTCTAAATCTATGGTATGGCTATCGAACGACTAGTTAAATTATTATCCTACAATGACAATGTTAGGCACATTATCATGTTACGAAAAGTAAGCGACAGGTGTAGCGGTTGTCCCACACATCGTGTCACCCGTCAATAATCTGCGGAGTGTGACATGTCCCTTGTTGAACTGTTGTGTGTTGTAATGTGGTTTGACAGTCCCATGTTCCGACGAGTAACTTGTAGCACAGTGTACACGTGTACGGTAGCTATGATCGCTTTTTTAAATATAAGAGGGTCAATGAGCAGTCGGAAATATTTTCAAGACAACTCAAGGTTACAGACATATGCATAGACATTATACGGACGAAAAGTTCCGTTTTTATGAGTGACTGGAGGCCCTTAGGAGGGGGGAGGGGGAGGGACAAGGAGGGCAAAAAAACTGCGTACCAACGTCGCATTAGGTGACGCCTATCTGGGAACCCCATAACTCCATGACTCAAGACCCCCTCAAATCGCTCCATTAAACATTCGACGGCAACTTTAGCTATCGCGTGTGCTCTACCTCCGTAGTGAGAAAATGAGGTCTGGGCACCCCTTGGTCCTCCACACAATGATCATTTTAGTTCATTAGCTATTATCTCCTTTATTGGGATGCATCTCTCCAATCTACGAGAGAGAAGAGGTTCGACGAACACCCATTGTCACCCAATGATAGCTTCATTAGGTGGCAGTCTCGTCGTCCTATTGTCTTCTTTTCCCGGCCACAACATTAGTTCAGCTCGGAAAGGATCAGTTTAGGATATGTTATTGGAGGCCATACATACATACATGGGTTTCTGCCGCCGCAAATAAAACAAAGATCGTGCTACGTGGTCGGATCAAAAGATCAAGTGCCAACTTTCTGTGTTAATGTGAGAGTATAGGTAATGTGTGAGAATTAAGATCTAAATATTATGTGAGAATAACCTAATATCTCTAGGAATATGTGTACAGATTCATGATGATACGCAACCAGTGTCGTATTTGCTTGAAAGCGTAACAAACAGACATACATCCACCTTTGTAACATTAGTAGAGATTATGTAAACGTACTGAAATTCAATGAAAGCGTCGAAGGGGCAACAGATGTCATGAAATCGTTCTGCACCAGGCATTTATGCTTATCTAGTTCCCAGCCCGCTATCTACAACAGGCTGTTCAGTGACGCGTCCTGTGCTGCATTGTGCACTGATGTGTGTGTATGTGTGTGTATGTGAGAGCGTGTTGAATACGAAATAATAACTGAGCGAGAACTCACTTGTTACGTACCTGATATAGCTGTGAAAACAAGAGGTGTGTTGTGTGTGTAAGTGTCCGGTAGACTTCAGAGCAGAGGACAGCCCCACGGAGAGGGGAGAGTAAGGAAGGAAAACGTTTGCCCTCCTATACTTTATTTAAAAAAAACAAAAATATTTTAAAATAATTATGTCGACTAAACATTCTCTAAAAAATATTTTTAGGCATAAAATTGTCGGTGTGAACTGTTCGCGAAATGTTCTCAAAATTAATTTTAATTGAAAAACATTAAAATCCACAGCTTAAAATATATTTGAACCAGCGCGCGCCTTCGGTTTCGCCCGCATGACCCGCGTACTCAACGCGTGATGGTATACTTATACTCTCGATAAACGAACTATCTACCACTGAATGAATTTTTTAATTACGATGAATAGTCCCAGAGATTAACGAATTCAAACAGTTAAACTATTCAGCTTTAAAATATTTGTATACATGTACCCAGTGGAATTAGCTTTATCAAGACACTAGCGGACGCCCGCAACTTCGTTTACGTGAACTCGTTTTTCCCGCAGTCGGTTAAAAAGTAGCATATAGCCTTCCTCGCTAAATGGACTAACTAATACTGAAAGAATTTTTCAAATCGGACCAGTAATTCCAGAGATTAGCGTATTCAAGCAAACAAACTCTTCAGCTTTATATTATTAGTATAGATTTCAAGATGTTCAGACTGTATCAGAGACCATATAATTTTATATACCCCTGGTACCTATATGTATTATATTTATGTGTACAATACATATACTCCCTCTTTCTCAGACAGTAAATTAAAAAATAACTGACTCTCACAAAGAGATGTACCAAAATGTGCTTACATACTTTCAGCTTGCACTAAAAAAGGGGTGAGGTAAATGGGGGAGAAAGGGGGGAGATTGATCAATTTACAGCCAACATGCGAGCCACGTACACATAATGACTGGGCGTGATTCAGCGTTACGTATTCTCTTTGAACGTGGCGGTGCTCTATTGTACCAAAGAACATGTGGTAAAGTTTTAGACTCACGGTATGTTGCTTATGTTTTGTGTTTTTTGTTACGGGTTCGAGGGGACATTTTTTTTACTATAAGAGAGTAAACGAGCAGTCTGAGCATAAAGGATGTCATACACATGCATTGCCCTCCTTCTTCCGTCTTCCTTCATGGGCCACAAGATACATACACATCATTAAACGCGATAGTACAGCTGTCACTTTACGCCATTGTCTGGTGAGCGAGCTATACTTCCCCGGTCGTACCGATCCGGTCGTGCAATGCAACCGAATTGGGTACGACGAGCGTGTACGCAGACACAAGTGCTTTCATATATTAAAAAGTAATAATGCAATTTGAATTTCCATATCTGCAGTACCTATTGGAGATAAATGCCGTATACGAACCTATAAAGGGCATACTGTAATCTGTCTCCTACTATAAAACGTGATTTTTAGGTCGTTTTCGAACCGAAAGATATGAGTTTGGAATAATCTATACACATAATAAAACAGTAAAATTCGTGTGTCTGTACATTGAATATATTTACGAAAAACTTACGAATTGGGGGCGATGTTAAAATAGTATTAGAACACTTTTCAATGTTTTTTAATATTTTTGTTTGGCTGTTTGTCCGTTTGTCTGTATGTCCGGGCTAATTTCCAAAAGTACTAAACGAATTCGAATGAAACTTTTTGTGGTGTACAGACACTAATCCTTGTCAACATCAAAAACACTTTTTACTACGCTAAAATCACTCATTCCTAAGGGAAACCCAAATTTGTCACACTGTAAGCAAACAATAATAAATTACATTGGTTATAATATTACTACGCTACGCGAACGAAGTCCCGGGCACCAGCTAGTCCATATAGTATTACTATGTAAAAGTGTGAATCAATTATTCATCCAGTGTACGTCGCCAATCTGTCTGTACCTCTGTATAGGTATCATCGGTTTTCGCTGACTGCTGACTCAGACAGCGTCGCCGAGGTTCTGCGTATTGTTCGTCACAAGTCAGATAAGATTTGTCGCCGTATAACGTAATAAAAGACTTGTTTTCTTTTATCGTAAACCAATTCGGTTCGTGTGATAACATTTTTTTATTGTATAGGCAAGGTGGCAATCAAATTTCTCGGGTTATTTCTCCTATAAATATCCGCATAGACAGTGTTCTTCCGTCTTCCCCTTCAGTGGGCCACTTTGCACGCCACACACTGCACGAAATGCGGCAGCATGGCTGCCATTCTACAGCGGTATAGCGGGTACGCGAGAATTTTACTAAGTTTTGTCACTCCAATTCGCTTGCAATGAAGCAATTACAGTACTTTTTAGTAAACTATCCTACCCACTAAAGGATATGAAAGTAAAGATATAAAACAAGAAACGCCATAGCACAGCTGTCACTTTACGCCGGTTTCGTGGTATTGCTAATGGCAATTTCAAACTAATGTACAAGTAATATTTACTCACATGAAACTGTGGTCATGCGGGATAGAGGTATGCATACTCCAAGCATTCCTCTATCCCGCATTACCACAGGTCGGAAGCAAGGCCGTCAATTTCCTCGCTAAGGTCTAAATGTATGTGTAACGTAACATAACTTAACCCAAGCTCTACGTATCTGCACACAGACCCTCACAGCCCGTAAGAAACACGCACACAACAGTTGACACTTCGCCCCAATTTGTGCTCTTATCATTTCAGTAAGCGGTAGTGCCATGCTGCATGCATGCATGCAGCCGAATTGGGCCGGCACGACCGGGGAGGTGCTTCTTGCTTACACGTCGCCGGAGAAAATTAACAGCTGTGCTGTCGCGTTTCGTGGGGTGTTTAAATAGCCGGTGGCCCAATGAGGGAGGAAGACGAAGGAGGGCAACGCATCTATTTAACCATTATGCGAATGTCTATGGGCGTTGGTAGTCACGAAAATTGCTCCGATTGCTCGTTTGCTTTTCAGCACACAGACTCTACAGCCCGCAAGAGGCACAGCAAAACAGTTGGCACTTCGCCCCCAAATCGTGCCCTTATCACTCCATTGCCACTCGTGGAGAAAAGGCGGAACACGATAAGATTTTCCTCCAACAATACGTTTTCACTGGCAGTTCATTGTGTGGAAATTGTAAAGAAAATTCTTCAGATACACGCCTTTATATAACAGTGTTAGATTAAAATATGAAATATGATAAGGCCTTTATCAGTTTTGTAAGGAGCACCTGGATATCATCAACGGAGTATAGTTGAATGGAGAACCACGCCGAATAGAATATTGTGAATGCAAATTATTTTCTCTATAGTTGAAGAATATTTATTTAGTAGCTTAACTTAGTCCGTGTACATCTATTTTTTATAGTGTAAGGGGGATATTAATAGGGCCATTTTCATAACTATCAAGGCCCACAGACATCCGCATAGAGGTTTTACAGATGCGTTGCCCTCCTTACTCCGTCCTCCATGGGCTACTTATACACCGCAAGAAACGTGATAGCACTGCTGTCGCTTTGCGCCGGTTTCGTGCATATTGGTTATGGTAATATCAATCTGTGGCTATGTGGGAAAGAGATATGCTTACTCTAAGTATTCCTCTATCCCGCATAACCACAGGTCGGAGCAAGTCCGTCATTTTTGTCGCTAAGGTCTAAATGTATGTGTGACGTAACATTATATTTTAATCTAACGTAATTAATATTAAATTTAATAAATCACAAAACACACTCTGAAATGAAGTATAGAAATGTAAACATGCATTTAATTCAAACGAATATTCGTTAACTCATTTTAAAGGAAGGAAGGGGACATAGTCGACTGCATTTATTATACTGTTAATTAGCGCGCGTCTGCGCGCCTTGCTACGCCACCAACATCTGAATAAGCAACTGTCACGGCGATGTATGATATCCATTGAAATGACAGTGGCGTCATCTGTCGAACTTTGTGACTCATGCGTAACAACTTTGCTACAGATCATCACATGATAAAATAGCTTACGATTCTATAATGGACATACAGACAAAAATTAATTTTTATAATTGTTATTGTAATACAAAATGGATGTTGTCCTCAGAGGACGACTGCGAGGATACCGCATCGAATGCGGCGTGGTGTCCCGGCTACCGCTACCGGCCGGAGCCGCCGGCGACCCTCGCCAAGGCCTCCCACTTCACCGCACACGAGATCAAGCTCATGTACCGGGGATTCAAGCAGGTAACGTAACAACAGGATTAGTACCCTCCTCCCGGGCTGTTTCTGTACCATAATTTTTGTAAATTCAAAAATTGTATTGTATTATGTCATTTATAATATGCAAATGTATTTGTATTTTTATGTTTTTTAATTTTACATCTCCTCACAACATAAGGCCCGTTGAGTTTGTTTCGCCGGTTCTTCTCAGGACAGGGCTAGGGTTGAACCGGTGGTGGTAGATTTAATTGTTGACGTTCAAAAAGTAATTCTTATAATTTTCTTCTGAATAAAAACTTTTCATTTTCATTTTCATTTTTCATTTTAAACACTTGAATAACTGGCCCCCTTCAGCGTCGGATCTAGGTGGATTAGGAGCCCCGGGCCCCGTGAGACTTAGGGGCCTTAAGATAATTTTTGTGCCCATAAAGGGGCTCTTTTCAACTCCAAGGTCTTAAGGCTCGGCACCGCGAGAGCTTAATCCGGCGCTGATCCTCGTAATAACAATGTTTATCTGGATTATCTGAGCCAAATAAGCAGGAATACCGCACTACAATAAAACTATATTTTCGTATTTTATCGTGGTTTATTTAATTGTATGATTAACAAGCACGAGTTTTAAAAGCTTTTATTTTATAATTATAAATAAACTAGCTTCCGCCCGTAACTTCGCCTACGTACATTTCGAACTTTATAAGTAGAGGTTCTCAATTCTTCCGAATGAAAGATTTACAGCTCCTCCTCCATAGGTGATAACGTAATATTCATGCAAAATTTGAAGTAAATCCATACAGTACTTTTTGAGTTTAACTTGGACATGCATACAGACAAATAGACAAAAATTCAAAAAATTATATCTTTGGCAATTTTGAAAATTATATATTGAAGGTTCAATATACATTGTACAAGTTGTAACTTTTCTACGATTCCTGCTTTATCCCAGGGGATAAAATAAGAAAACTAATAAAAGTCTAATGAAAAAAACTCTAATGAAAGAAAGAAATGTATTTATTTGCACAATAGGGAATATGCATGTATTTTTTTTATATTTTTAAATGATAATTTACATAATCACATTAATGTAAAAAAAATACCAGCGCTGAACAAACAATATTAAGTTCAAAAAAAATGTTTCAAATTAGTAGGCCGATAACAGCTTTTTAAACGATCGCCATTTTGCCGCGCTGACATGACGTCACGCATCATAACAACCACCAATGGCAATGCTCCAATGCTCTTTGACAATCACATTATTATGATATTTGACGTCACAATTCATACCGACTAATGGCGTGCGTTTCACCTAATTCAATCTTCCAATTCCAATCTTCATTTTTGCACTTTTCAATAATTATTTTCTGATTGAAAACAAAATTATACAAAAAAATATTAATACGAATGCACATCTATACGAAAAGACTTTACATATAAAAAAAATTATCATTATTTAAATCATACGCATATTCCCTATTCCAATTACAAACAAACAACTGACTATCTGATTCTTATCCGGTTTGTCGCAGTCGGTAAGGTTTAACTAAAACTTGTAGTCATAGGTATCTGTAGAACCATACATTGTGAATAAGACGGCGCATTCCTGTTTTTTTACATAGTAAATAAACTTAAATAGTACATTTAATTGTAATGAGTTTATTTCGCCGGTTGGTTTGAGCCCAGGGCATGATTGATCCGGTGGTAGATTTATTTGCTGATTTAATTTTTCAACAAAACGACAACAATTATTATATTATTTAGATTAGTCGTCTTTTAAAACTTATTCAATCATAGATTGGTTGGGTCATTCAGAAAATGGACAGAAACAATTTCTGGAATCTCAAAACGTATAGGCTTTTTGAAAACCCATTTTTCAAAAGGCTGGAAAAAATGTTAAGGTTTTATAGGATGGCAAGCACTTGTTCCACAAAAAAGCACTAAACATTCACCACAAATGTCTGTATATAAACGTAGCGTTTGCTTTAAAGGTATACCTACATTTTACTTTTAACCTCTGAAGTTGCTTCTATAATAAAGTTCAAATTTCAAATGTACACGTCCGCAAAAGTATATTTCAAAAGATGCGACTTTAATAAAAGAAAGAAACTAGATGCAATTAGACTTAAAGTTAAGCGACTCTAATGCCATGCAAAGAACTTAATTAAGTTTTGTTCTTCAGGAATGCCCGACCGGAGTTGTGGACGAAGAGTCTTTTAAAAATATCTTCTGTCAATTCTTTCCATTAGGAGGTAAGTGCTACTTAACTTAAACTAACAAGTTAAATAAGTTTTTTTTATTGTATAGCCAACAAGCAGTTGTAGTCTTCGTGATTACGAACATCCATATATTTCGGTTAGTCATTATTTTTAAGCGCTGTAGGTATTTTATTTTGTATTAGGGGGCAAACGAGCAGTTGGAGACATTTTCATGATTACCGACGCCCATATACATCCACGTAGAGGTTACATATGCATTGCCCTCCTTCCTCCTGCTCCCTCCTTAGGCCACTGGCTGCTTACACACCGCACGAAACGCGACAGCACAGCTGTGACTTTACGCCGCGCACCGGTTTAGTGTAAGCGAGAGTTAGCTCTCCTGTCGTGCCGGCCCAATATGGCTACATGCATGCATGCAGCGTGACACTATCTCTTACAACTTATAATGTATTCAGAATATATTATTTATAGTAATTAATAGCAATTGTTATTAATAATCTCTATGGAACGATGCGAGGTTCATCAAAAGATCTTCAAAGGGTCGACGTAATCTCTTGAAGACAGTTTCAATGCATATTGAAACTTGTACAATAGTATTTCGGAGAACAAAAACAAAGTTGGCCTTAAAGTTTCAAGTCTCAAGACTTATCGCCGCCTCAACTTCGGAGCTAATCCTGAAAGTAGTATGAAAACAACTAGTTTTGCTGTTAGCGCGTAAAGCGTTCTAAATTTGAGCACTTCAAGTAACTTAAAGAAAGTTGAATACATTGGAAACTGCAATCTTAAAGTACTACAACGTTTTAGTTGTTGAAGTTTAATATATAAATACATATAATACATAAACATACATAGGCGAAATTGGAATCCGCGACCCCTGGCGCAACATGCTCCGCTTACCCGAGCTACCACTAAGCCAGCCGGTCGTCGATTTTAATTTTATAGCCCGTTTAGAAAACAACATAATATTGATATTTTAATAATGGGTGTCCCAAAATTCACGCAAAATTTGAATTAAACAGAAAACACTAGCCTTTTTATTGATTTTTATTATTGGATCATAAAGAATCTACATAGAGTAGGGTTATTTATCGAACAGCACACCAGGCAATCCTCCTTGGCTTCGCAACATACGCACTCTTTTATCGACATTTTTCATGACCATTTTGCATAAATGTGGCTGATTTCGTTGATGCAGCCTTGAATCCCAGACTTTGGTAGCACAGGTGGCTGTGAGCTTCTTTACATAGACCTGTGATTTCAAATAACCCCATAAAAATAAATCTAATGGTGTCAAATCACGATCTAGAGGGCCATTCCTGATCACCGAAACGAGAGATTACACGATGTGGAAACATATTTTATTTTTTCTTGACTATTGTTCAATAATGAAGACACGTTCTATCATACCCTCCGTTTTACTAACCCTATAGTGTCCGCTTTCTAATTATTACATTTTTCTTGCCAACAGATTACTGCACAAATGGCGACAAATACAAATTTTGCGTAAACTTTGGGACACCAGTTATATATATTTCTTGTGTGCGTGTGTGATATACACGCTGCAGTCCTCCTAAACGACGGGATCGATTTTGACGAATTTTTTGTGTGTGTTGAAGGGGATTTGAAATTGGGCTAGATTCATAAATCTGTCGGGCAGCTATTTATTTATAATTCCACAGCCCGTTTTTAATACACATTACGCCTATTGTGCATTTAATACTATATTAAAATAAAACTTAACAAAATTATTTAAACAAATAAGACCAAATAGAATTACTTTATTTTACAAACACGTGGTTTTACAAAAAAGATAATTGAAAATACCGACAGTAACACGATAAGCTAGGTTAAACGTACAGTACGAGCGCACACCGGAAAAGAGGCCGATGCATGGGCGGTGTGCCGTTTATATAGGGGGGACTCGGGGTTGCTATTGCACGAATTTTCTTCTCCTAACACGGCTTCTCCTGACGAGGCGGCGTCCTCGCAGCCTAACCAGGAACTAGCGGCAATCAGCAGCGGCGGCAGCTGCTGTGGCGGCATCTGCAGTGGCAGCGGCGCAGTCGGCGTCACCTTCACAGGCTTGACCTGTGGTGTCGCACCGATGCGGAGTGGACGCCGTTGCGTCACCTTGACGCGACGTAGAGGCTTCAGTGCTGTCTTGATCAAGACAGGAATGGTCTCCTTCTTCACCAGAGCCTTTAACAATTGAGTCATATATTAGTCACAATAAAAGCTATACTAAGTACAGAGAGTATTAAGATTTTTTGAGACATATGAATCACAAAGCCATACTTTGAAGAACAGGGAGTATAAAACTTTTTAGATAGCAAAAATAATTAAGAGTCACAATAAAAGCAATACTTTAAATTACAGAGAGTGTAAGAACATTTTACATAACAAAATTAATGAATATATGAGTCACACTAATGTTGACATAGCATTTGCATGTAGGTACCGCAAAACGAAGGCTACTAATTTTTTTTAAAAATTAGGTTTTATACAGGTCTCTTCCCAGAAAAACGTCAATGCTCACTGAAAAGTTAATTTTAGAGGCTAACATGACACGTCCGGGGCAACCCGATACCCTTGGGCTTCATTCACCCCGATGCTCAACGGTCTGTCGACACGACCGGAGTCTGACACAGGTCTCTACTGAAGTATACATGGGCTTCATTCACCCCGATGCTCAACGGTCTGTCGACACGAGCGGAGACTGACACAGGTCTCTACTGAAGTATACACGGGCTTCATTCACCCCGATGCTCAACGGTCAATTGACACGACCGGAGGCTAACACAGGTCTCTACTGAAGTACCCAATATCCATGGGCTTCATTCACCCCGATGCTCAACGGTCAATTGACACGACCGGAGGCTAACACAGGTCTCTACTGAAGTACCCAATATCCATTTTTGATCAGAGTCTGTGGTACTAAGAAATCTGCTGTAATAAAAGTAATCGATTACTTTATTATCGCTAGATCGCTTACTATCAAAAAATGCAGAGCACGTATCGGGCGTCCACTCGCCGTGCCACGGCACCATGTACTCGGCGGCGGCCTGTGTAGTCTTTCCGTGAGAGCCAGCTACTAAGCGCAGCTCATACCGCTCATTTGGCAGCCGCTTGATGACGCTATACGGGCCGCGCATACCGCTATCCAGTTTGCCTGTACTTTGAGTCTGTTTGATTACATAGACCTTATCATGAAGGGCAAACTTGCGAGGAGCAGAACGATTTTTATTGACATATTCGTCCTGCCTCTGTCGGTTGTCATCTAGCAGTTTATCTGCACGTTGTCGTCGGAGTTCGCGCCATGCCTCTCGATTAGAATTAGATCCTTCTATCGAAATGTCTCTTATGAGAGAATTTATTACTGGGGTCGTAGACTCTGTTCCTATTAGTAAATTTAGCGCGGAACACTGAGTGGTCTTTTGCTTAGTAATATTTAATACTAATTGTAACTTCCATAGAACATTAGACCACATTTCGCCCTTATGCATGACCTCTATTCTTATCATGTTAAGTACTGTACGGCAATACCTCTCAGCTTGTCCATTAGATTGATGCATATTAGGAGTAATGAAATGCAACTCAATACCTAGATTACACATACAATTTCGGAAATCACTACTTTCAAACATACGCCCCCTATCACACACCATTAATTGTGGAGTACCAAAAAGTGATATCGCGTTAGTAATAACGCGTTTAAGCTCAGTACTATCTTGTCTGTACATAGGGTAAAGAAGACAATATTTAGTGAATGAATCTACGAGAATTAAAACATACTTGTACCCGTTTGATTCGGGTAAAACTCCCAAAACGTCTACATGAATAGTTTTAAATGGGTCAGATGGTTTCTGCCATGAAGTTATAGGTTGTCGTGGGGCTCTTGGTATCCGTTTATGCGTCATACACACGACACAACTAGAAACGTATTTCTTAACAAAACAACGCATACTCGGAAACCAAAAGTGTTTGACAATTAAATCGAGCGTCTTTTCAACGCCTATGTGATCGTGCTCGTCGTGAAATGCACGCAACAAACTCAATCGATAAGCTTTTGGTACATAGCACAGCAAACGCGATTTTTCGCCTGTGACATCATACTTGTAGTAAAGAATGTCATTTTTTTTTATATAGCGTGTACTATCAAGCTGACCGTCGTTCAATTTTTCCATCAGAGAGGCAGTCTCCTCATCAGTCGCTTGTGCTACTTGAGCCCAATTTAAAGGTTTTCTAGCAGCACAAACGTTGACCGGGTTTCTGCTGAGATAGTCGGCATGGGCCATAAGTGTGCCTTTACGGTACTCTAACGTAAAGTCAAAGTCCTGCAAATACATCCACCAACGTGCCACTCTGGGCAGGAGATCCTTTTTTCGCTGTGTCAATTTAAGTGCATTACAATCGGTCACTACTTTAAAATTTTTACCAATTAGATACTGCCGAAAGTATTGCAGTGCCTTAACGACAGCGAGGGTCTCCAGCTCGTATGAGTGGTACTTTGGTTCCGCACCTACCGTGACCTTGCTAAAATAAGCTATTACTAGCTTACGACCACTGGTACTAATTTGCAAAAGCACCGCACCGTAACCCACCGAACTTGCATCCGTGTGGACCTCGGTTGGTAACTTGGAATCGAAAATACTAAGTACCGGTTCCGTTGTTAAAGTCGTAATAATATTCTGACGCGCTTGTTCCTGTTCATTACTCCAAATGAAAGGAACACCCTTACGTGTTAAAGCAGCGATACAGGCGGTTTTGGTAGCGTAACTTGGAATGTACCGCCTAAAATATCCGGCCAGACCCAAAAATTGGCGAACGTTTTTAATATTGGTCGGCACCGGGGATTTGACCAATGCCTCAATCTTGCGAGGGCTCGGCCTAACCTTACCGTTACTAATTACCCTTCCAAGATACTCTACCTCGTTAGTCAGAAATACACTTTTGCGTAAATTAATAGAAAAGCCCGCTTCAGTCAACGTCTTAAGTACTGAGTCGAGAAGGTCCAGACCCTCCTGTATCGTGCTACTAGGAAGCAGTACATCATCGATGAAGACATAAGCGCGTCCCGATTCTATAAATGGTTTAAGCGTTTTGGACATTATTCGCTGGTAAACGACTGGAGCGTTAGCAAGACCAAATGGGACTTTTAAATATTCGTAATGGCCCTCCGTGGTTACGAACGCAGTCTTTGCTATGGACTCTTCGGTCAAACTGATCTGATGAAAACCAGTTAGCATATCCACTACACTGTAAAAAATACTATTTCCGAGCCTATCTACGTGATCATCGATCAGAGGTAACGGATACCGGTCTTTAATAGTTAGCCGATTCAACGCTCTATAGTCCACGACCATCCTATCTGTACCGTCCTTCTTTTTAACCAAGAGAACAGGGCTCGCATATTCCGACTCTGACTCTCGAATAATTCCTTTATCTAACAGGTCACGAATAATGGCACGAACTCTCAACTTCTCGTCGTGCGATATTTTATAAGGCCGATACCGCACAGGCGTATCACTATTTAGTCGAATGTGCATCTGGCCAGTTTTCACTGTTGTGTTAGCCGTGCCGTTTAAAACATTAAACGAGTATTTACTTAAAATATTAATAAGACTTTCTTTATCACGTCCAACAAGAGTAGTATTAACATGGCCATCATGCAGTTTCGATTTTATTGGCGCAACAATGTTTGCAGCGCAATCGCTTCTGACAATCCGTTGAGAGTCCGCCGCTCGTATATATAGCACGCCTTGCCTATTTAACACATCCGTACCTATTATAACTGGCGTACTGATACAGTTGCGGGGAACAACATAAAAATCAACTTCTAAAGAAATCCCGCTTAGCTCGATTGGCAAAGTAACATAAGACGTAGATAAAATCTCCACGCCGCCTAATCCACGCAAGTACTGCCTTCCGGGTTTAATTTTACAAGTAAGATGTTTTAATACATCAACCGAAACAAGAGAGATGTATGAACCGCTATCTATAAGAACATCTACAGGTATTCCGCACAAAACTGCGGTAATCACATCACGATTTTTAGTGTTACCCTCAATGTCGCGACAAAAGTTAACATTGCCTTTATTACGTGACTCGGAACGTTCTTTAGCGAAACAAGTATTTTCACTATGGCCAATTTTCTTGCAAAACGAACATTTCTCGATGGGATGTTTTTGATTCGCCGTAAAATTATTATTACGATGAGGTGCGGGCAATGATAGTGTTGATAGCGTGGATTTGGCTTTAAAAGGGCAAGAATTAAAATTATGACCGTATCGTTTGCATGAATAACAACGTATAGTGGGTGGATAATATGTACGTCGCTTTTTCTGAACGTTATCTACATTTGCCGCGGCGTTTGTTGGAGGAGCGTTATGAGAGTTTCGTTTTCTATTTTTCACTACATCCGCATTATAAGAGTTACGATTGTCACCAGTTTTAGGTTTAATATAAATCGATAGAAATTCCACTATGCCATCGGGAAGCATTTTAGCATTAGTTGCCGCCGCACGTATTTGAGGATCGGTTATTCCGCGTATGATTATAGCAGTTAAGAGTTCGTCAGAGAGTCCTCTTACTGCTCGCAATCGAAGCAAGGATCTACGCGCGTACTCTGCATAAGTGGAGTATCTATCAGAGTCCGTACACATCACATCAAAAAGTATATTCGCGATGTCAATGTACCGCGGGCACAGCGTTTTCAGTTCCTGCTTGAAATTTCGCCACGTGCGTTCGCTATGTGTCCATTCACTTAGCCACACACGTGCTTCGCCCTTCAAGCAATTTCCAATTCGGGCTAAACATTCATTATCGTCCCAGCGGTTTTTATGGCAAGCACGATCTACCTCGATACACCACACATTGACATCGTGAATCGCGGGGTCGAAGTCGGACACAAAATAATGGTTCGTTCTTACCGGGTTTAGTAGGGTAATGGCGTCAGCCAACTGTTTGACTACATCACTTGCTGAATGTGATGCGGAACCGACCGGCGCGGCGACCGCGCCTTGCTCGGCCCGTAGCCCACGTGCGCCGCGTGGCGTGAGCGGCACGATGTCAGCGGGTAGCTCGCCCTGCAGCCCATGTGCGCCACGTGGCGTTCCGGCACCGCCCTCACTGGTAGACGCGTCGGTATGACGCGGATGCCCGCTCCCAGACGGCAACGCAGCCATGACAGCGTCACTGGCCACAGAGCCGTAGCTTCCAGCCTCCAAGGCACCCAACCTGTCAACAATAGAACGAAGTTGCCGCCCAAGATCGGGCGGTGTCGGTGTGCGTTCCCTGGACCGTTTATTCTTACGCAACATTTTTTTTGAACTACAGTAAAACTATCGGATACCCTCACCAGCGAGCTGGCAAACGTAGTCCGATCGCACTTCTGATAAAATAAAACTTAACAAAATTATTTAAACAAATAAGACCAAATAGAATTACTTTATTTTACAAACACGTGGTTTTACAAAAAAGATAATTGAAAATACCGACAGTAACACGATAAGCTAGGTTAAACGTACAGTACGAGCGCACACCGGAAAAGAGGCCGATGCATGGGCGGTGTGCCGTTTATATATGGGGGACTCGGGGTTGCTATTGCACGAATTTTCTTCTCCTAACAATATACATTTACATTGTAAGAATATATTTTTTTGTTTAGGTGTGCAATAAATAATTATTTATTTATTTTTCAGATGCTACACAATACGCCCACTTCGTGTTCAACACCATCAAACCGAAGCAACGAGGGAAGCTCAACTTTGAGGTGCGTCTCTGCCGCTATCGAAACTATAACCATAAAATCGATTTAGAAGTTATTGAATGCCATCTATGCATATAATAAAACTGTAAAATACGTCATTCTGTCTGTGTATTGTGCGGCATTCACGCAAAAACTACTGGACGGATTTTGATGAAAGTTTATTCTTAAATAGACATTAGCCCTCGGTGACATTTAGGCTATAATTTACCAATATATAAAATGTTGCAGTGTCGGTATCTTGAATTGAAATACACTATTGTAGGGCAATATAACGGATTGACAATTCGGCCACATAACAATACACGTTACCATGACAACATACTAGTTTTGACGAGACAACGGCTGTCGGGTCAACTAGTCTTTACTAATATTGTAGAGGAAAAGTGTCTAACTTTGCCTGTTTAAGCAGATAACCATCGGAAAGACTGAGCTGAGCATACAATTTTTATCAGTATCAGAAAGCTAGAATTTTCATGAGTAACTTAGGCAATATTTTATTACCCTGCCCTGCGGTTTCACTTGTGTAAAATCTCTCCCGAGGGAACCTTTCGTTTGTTTCCGGTAATTAACGCCCAACCAACTGGAAATGGGTCGGGTAGTCTATCTATATTAATAACATAAAGAAGAGTTGGTTGTTTTTTGTTTGTTTGAACGCGCTTACCTCTGGAACTACTGGTCCGATTTGAAAAATTCTTTCAGTTTAGGTTAGACCATTTAGCGAGGAAGGCTATATATATTTTTAACCGACTGAGGTAAAAAAACGGATTCACGTAAAGGAAGTTACGGGCGTCCGCTAGATAACATATAAAAAGGAAATATTTTTTTGTTAATATTGAATAGGCTCCAAAACTACAGGACCGCCTATAACTATTGATATTTAGTATTTTGCATTGCATATTTAGTACGTACATTCTTAGAGGTGGGCGCAGGATACCTACTTACTAATAAAAAAATTCTGGCGCAAGCGAATCCGCAGATAAAAGTTATAACAACTAGATGTATATTGATATGCATTGAATAATAAAAGAACAAAAATAAAAAAATGAAAAAAGAAAAGTGACTGGATTCGACCCTTGTTCCTCTTGCCCTCTCAACTGTGCAACCTTGGAGATGATGGCAAAAAAATATCCATTTATTTTAATGATATTGTAGCAGTTGTTCATTACCTGAAAAACGATTAAAAAAAATCTAGTTAGATCCATTTACCGCCTCCGAAACCCCCTGCGTACAAAATTTTATAAAAATCGTTGGAGCCGTTTTCGAAATTCAGTTTATATAGAAATTTATTTATATATATACAAGAATTTTTTCTCATTTTGAGTATAGGATTTTACTTACTATACTTATAACGAAGTAGATGGATCAACTAGTGTTTACTGACATCTTGAATTAATCTCGAAAAAATCAATGCATGCCGTGAAGATGTGTTAATGCTATTGTTGTTGTGGATGATGCTGTAATTGTTGTTATTGCTGTTGTATACTATATTTATAAAACATTCAATTTCCAGGAGTACCTGGAGACTTTGTCCCGCGTGGCGCGCGGCTCCCGCCAGGAGAAGCTGTCCTGGGTGTTTGCTCTGTACGACGTGGACGGCGACGGCCGCATCTCCCGCAGCGAGATGCTGGCCGTGGTGCGAGCGGTGTACGAGCTGCTGGGGAGGGCCGCCGCGCCGCCGCTACACAAGGCCGCCGCTGAGGACCATGTTGATAGGATCTTCCATGTAAGGAGAATAATGCTCACCGCACACATATCAACTCAGAAAGGGGACGTAACTGTATCGCCTCGTGCCTTTTAGTATTCTTTGTATGAAACTCCATACTGCAACGCACACTAATGTCAAACGTAACGTAATTGCCTCGCCTCGAAAACAGAAGTCGATACGGTTACGTTTCGGTACGTGCGGTGACCAAAGCAGTGCACGTAACACTAGACTTTTAGTGTGAGGTAGTGACACGCTGTATGCGTACAGCTGAATTGGGCCGGCACTACTGGGGATGTACCTCTCGCTTATGGGATATACGCAAAGTTTCCCGGAACCATGAAGCTGGGTGTGCTCAATAGAGCGAAGCAGCACTTCAAACCATGTAGCACCGCAGTTGTATTTTAATTGACCGCAGGTCAGGGAGTGCTCTTCTATCTCACCTTTAGGCCTCTAATTTTCAGCTAGCTCTATTTGACTGCGTGATCAACGTAGTCATATCGTTGATCACCAGGTTCCAGTCATTTCCATTTTTAGCTTGCTCCATAAGCATAACGATTAGTAGTACGAATTACGCTTCTCTATCCCCTTTAATGATTTGTCTGGATAAATCAGGAACAAACAGCGAGAAAATAACATAATAATCGGACGCTATCTACGAGGGTCAGTCAATAAACAAGACTTTTATTATTATACCCAAGGTACAGGTTGTAGCAGGTAGCCATGTTGCCCCCCTCGACGGATCTCCACCTTGACGCGGTGAGGGGGCTTAGTAGCCGTGGTTTGAGCCTGCCTCCCACGGTGAACTAAGAGGGATCCCGGGAGCGGACGCGTCGGGTGGGCTATGCCCGGGCCCGCTCTGGATGCGTCCATGGAGGAGGGGTCGCGGGAGGAGAGGTGTCTCGGTGTGTCGTTGCCGTGCACCCTATCTCCCGCGACC
>LUGF01033127.1:14910-26418 GCA_001625245.1 Calycopis cecrops | reverse complement strand
TACCTACTTATTAATAAAAAAAATACTGGCGCAAGCGAATCCGCAGATAAAAGTTATAACAACTGGATGTATATTGAATCTACATTGAATAATAAAAGGTCGAATATAAAAAAGGAAAAAATAAAAGTGACTGGATTAGACTCTTGTTCCTTTTGCCCTCTCAACTGAGCTATAACCTTGGAGGTGATGGCAAAAAAATATCCATTTATTTTAATGATATTGTAGCAGTTTTTCACTACCCGAAAAAATCGATTTAAAAAATTCTAAAAAAAACCTAGCTAGTTCGATTTATAGCCACCGAAACTCCCTGCGTGTTAAATTTTATGAAATCGTTGTAGCCGTTCAGTGAGTTGTTACTATAGTAATATAGTTCAATGTAGCCGTTTTCGAAATTCAGTTTATATAGAAATATATTCATATACTCAAGAATTGCTAATTTTAAGTTTTTACTACGATACTTATAACGAAGTGGGCACGGGTCAACTAGTGTACTGACATGTGTGAAGATGTGTTATTGTTGTTGTTGTTGATGATGATGCTGTAGTTGTTGTTATTGCAGTTTTAATTTCAACATAAAACATTCAATTTCCAGGAGTACCTGGAGACTTTGTCCCGCGTGGCGCGCGGCTCCCGCCAGGAGAAGCTGTCCTGGGTGTTTGCTCTGTACGACGTGGACGGCGACGGCCGCATCTCCCGCAGCGAGATGCTGGCCGTGGTGCGAGCGGTGTACGAGCTGCTGGGGAGGGCCGCCGCGCCGCCGTTACACAAGGCCGCCGCTGAGGACCATGTTGATAGGATCTTCCATGTAAGGAGAATAATGCTCACCGCACACATATCAACTCAGAAAGGGGACGTAACTGTATCGCCTCGTGCCTTTTAGTATTCTTTGTATGAAACTCCATACTGCAACGCACACTAATGTCAAACGTAACGTAATTGCCTCGCCTCGAAAACAGAAGTCGATACGGTTACGTTTCGGTGCGTGCGGTGACCAAAGCAGTGCACGTGACACTAGACTTTTAGTGTGAGGTAGTGACACGCTGTATGCGTACAGCTGAATTGGGCCGGCACTACTGGGGATGTACCTCTCGCTTATGGGATATACGCAAAGTTTCCCTGAACCATGAAGCTGGGTGTGCTCAATAGAGCGAAGCAGCACTTCAAACCATGTAGCACCTCAGTTGTATTTTAATCGACTGGAGGTCAGGGAGTACTGTTCTCTCTCATCTTTAAGCCTTTAATTATCAGCTAGCTCTATTTGACTGCGTGATCAACGTAGTCATATCGTTGATCACCAGGTTCCGGTCATTTCCATTTTTAGCTTACTTCATAAGCATAACGAGTTGTGCGACTTACGCTTCTTTTCACTATCCCCTTTAATGCTTTATTTGGATACATCTAGTACAAACGACGTGAAAATAACATAATAATCGAACGCTATCAATATCAAAAAGTTTAGATTCGAATAGCTTAATCAATGGGTATCACAACATTAGTAATTTTAGATTATTCCAGCCCTACTTAATCAGTCTCTCTTTCAGTCTGTAATTACGTCTCAAAATAAAAAAAAATTTACCATTTGTTTTCCAGCTGATGGACACCAACGCCGACGGCGTGGTCACCCCCGACGAGCTGGCCCGCTGGTGCTCCCGGGACCCCGCCCTGCTGCACTCCCTCGACACGCTCGATACTATTTTGTGATCCCAAATGTCGCCGGACATTCCAACCGACGCCAACGAATCTAACGCTTTACCGACCAAATCTAATGACTCCACCAAATCCTCAGAATCTGTGAGGTCTTCTATAAAATCTTCTGCTTCTGGTAGAGTTGTCACTGCAAGTATACGCTCTGCGGCTTCTAAGTCTGTAGTTCCAACAACATTTTCTCCCGTTAAAGGCAGAAAGTCGGCAACACCACCTCCACCGCCCCCACGTTCTAGAAGGTAAGTTAGTTATAAGCAAGTTCTATATATAGAAACAACAAAAACTTCTGCTATATATATAATGAAGATATCTGAAATTATATTTTATCACACTAGAATCATTCATGGTTGGTCCATTGTTGGAACTTGGACTTCTAGAGTTTTTTAATATTATTTCTGGAGAGGCGTATAAGTTGTGACTTTTTCTATGTCATAGAATATGTAATGTTGATAAAGTCGAAAGAAAATGCCAAATGAACCATTCTCTTGTAGTGGCCCTCTACTCAAAATAACATTAATAAACACCTCTAGCAAGAGCAGTCGTCTATAATTATTATAACATTACAAACTACCCACTTGAGGCTCCCTATTGAGACGTCTTATTTGAGATCTTCTTAGTTCCTGATATGAGCTGTGTATTAATAGTTAATATTAGCTGGAAATAGGAAGGTAATAGAAATAATATAATCTTTCTAGGAGCATCGATTCTGAGGCATCTAGTTCATCCATGTTATCTGGCAGCCCTGCCCCTGCGCCGCCTGTACAAGTCCGCACTACTGCAGCCGTAAGTTTAATTTCATGTTTGGTGTATTACTATTAAGTTTCTTTATTTTATAATTATTTGTCCATTTTTTGCAGTAAGAGTGAAGGCAAATATGATAGAAGACATACAGATTGTGCAACCAATAAATATCCTCTTTAACCTAATCCCTTCAATAGCCTATCAGAATAATTAACAATACCAATCACGACAGGATAATCACCATATTACACTCGACTATTGACCATATTGTGTAAATCATCGCAACCAATTTTGTTACAACCGTGAAATATTTGCAATGATTTGATTCAACTGCAACAGCAAACGACAATAAAATTAAATCGGTTTAATGTTTCATTAAAGGGCATTTTAATTCATTTCCAGGTAACCGAAGTGACAACATCGAGGAAGAGCAAGCGAAAAGCGAGCAGAACCTCACCACCGCACCCGCGGTGAACGATGAATTCTAACGCAACAAACGGGGAACAAAATCAGATGACACTTCTACGACAATTAAATCTCTTCTTTCCAGCTTGTCTGTGTGAATTCTGTGTGATACTTTGAACTCTAATCTTTGCATTTCAGACAATAAAAAGCCATTCAAAGTATTTCTATACTTTGGGCCATCAAAACCAATCTTATGCGCCTCTAACGGCTTCTTACTTGTTTACCAGAAAGTATACAATGCTCAAATTTGTTATTCCTGGATGTAATTTCAATACGTTTTTAAATGTTTCTAGTAGCATTAACTGCATGCTCTCTAAACTTTAAAGAAATAATAATGATACTACTATTATCATCTATGGACAAGCGAATTAGAATATTACATGCTGTCATTATTTTTTACTTCTAATTCTGTGAACTTAGTGGATGAATATTAACTCTATCGAAGACACTATTTGTCATCAAGACAGTTAATCTTCGGATGTGAGGAATAATGGGGGTAGAATTAACACACAAACAAGTTAATCGAATCTTTATCCAGTAAGCTGATTAGTACGTTACATCGGAAAGACTTTGATTAGAAGAAAATATGTGATATGGGAAAAAGGATTCGCTGGTATATCTGGTACTGATACGTGTATTCGCTTGTCCATTACAAAAAAATGAACGCCAGATTTACTTGTTCTTCCTCAATCTTATATAGAATAACTATTGAAATAGGGAATTGGAATGGTAAAACTTTTACTTGTTATAAAAGCTAGCAATATTTTATTAAAATTTTCTGTGACACGCGCTGTTTGTAATGCTACATCATTACAAAAAAAGCGTGTCACAGAACATTTTGGTACAATTAGTAGCAATTTAATAGTGAGAATTATAAGAAGAGAGTTAGGTACAAGTAGTATCGATAAAAGATAAATTAACCACAAAAGATAAGTAAAAACAAATTATGCATAACATATTTTAAGTTTTATTTCTGTTAACTGAAATTAAAATAAATCCTAAAACGCGAATAGAATTGCTGGTCACTGCCAAATTTAATCCCCGGTCTGAGAAACATAAAAATCACGCTGGGACCTACGGCACTTATAAACCTAAGCATTATCTTATGTTAACGTAAAAATGGATTATGATTGTTATAATATTATTAATTTACTTGCTCAATTAAATCCCTCTCATAGAATAAATTAAATATGAATGCAAATAAAATAAATGTAAAATCTAAAGCAAGATAATAAAATAAACATATGTTTTTATCTAAACGGTTACAAGTTGACCATGAAATTTAGGATTAT
Source organism: Calycopis cecrops (assembly GCA_001625245.1). Classification (NCBI taxonomy): domain Eukaryota; kingdom Metazoa; phylum Arthropoda; class Insecta; order Lepidoptera; family Lycaenidae; genus Calycopis; species Calycopis cecrops. The sequence goes on along the minus strand of LUGF01033127.1, from coordinate 22,216 downwards.
TTATTTAAGATTAATTACTAGGAATATTTGCGAGGTATGTTATAACCAGAGAGCACAAAAAACTCAGACATTCCTCAAACTCGTTAACAAGTTAGCTAGCTCGTTGTACAAATAAAAGTTTTACTATTTAAAATTTAAAAAGTCCTAATTTTTCTTCTTCACTAAAAACTTTTCCTCGTTGTTCTTCTAGAAAAAAATATTCTTATATCTGTCTAAGTAAATTATAATGTTCTTCCAAAATTATTCTATATACCTCTAGAACTCTAGTGATAGGTTTTAAATAAATGTTTGGTCCAAGGAGTTGCCCTTATCTCTTAGAAATAATTCGCGTAACTCAAAGTGATCTTCAGCGAGTGCTTTAATGTTAAACTTACTTATAGGCCAATTACATTTACCATTTTTGTGGATAGTTTATTAATGAAACAAGAACTTAGAACGTTGAGTGTCTGTGCATTACATGTAATGCACTTTGATCTAGCTGTGACGTCATGCATTCGTCAAAGGTAAATGAACTGTGTTTTCTAGGCTGGAAGTCTGAGCTAGAGCTATAATTTTCTAGGGACGTATGAACAATGACTTAGCTGAAATAAAACTCAAATGTCCAATCGATTTTTTTTCATTAATATTTTTTTAATCCAGGCTTGAATAACTTTAATGGGCTCTGTTGAAACAGGGTAGACAAAATACTTTTTTGCAAGGAAGGAACTCAGTTACTACTTGTGTAGGCTTTTTTATTGCATTATTGATTGTGGAGCTTGCACAACAAGCAAGAACAACTTACGCTGCGTTTTAGCAAATCTTCCCGTTGGCCTTTCTGTGTATACGTGCCATTTTAGGGCAGACTTGATGCATTCACGAAAATCTAGTTGAGACGTCCGTGTATTACATGTTACGCATGCTGAAATTGAGGCTTTCTGTATAATTATGCAGCCAACAATATGTCAGGCCATATTTGGGAATATAAAATAAAGCTGTTTATAAAAAAAACAATTGGACGTACCACGAGACTCTCCATAATAGACTGGACTGTCAACGTAATAAACAGGTATTAAAGTCTAACAAACAACCAAACAAGCGCCTTGTTTGTACTTTGCCCGAAGCTGCTACTACACTAGTTTCACTTAATATGTAGTTACTATCCACAAAAATGGACAATGTGAATAGTCTCAATGTCCGGGGCTCGTAATTGTGGACAATACATGAGTTAAAAGTCCACTTAAAGTTTAATTACAGTTCAATCAAATCTCTCATTTGAAAATTTCTACTCTCGTGTCTTACACCAATCATGGTAATAATGAAATTGAATAAAAACTTTTGGTAAGATAATAAAATACGAAATGTATTTAGATATATAGTATATGTATTATGATACACATGTCACTTATACCTATAATTATTTATCTTACATGCTCTGTATTTTCAATATCCTTTACCTTCAATTATTTTTATATGTTTTGGTTTTTTTCTTTTCTCACTTTATTATCGTCTTCCTCTTTCCCTGTATTTTCCATATTCTCTCTTCATAAAGACATGTATTGCAAGACTTTTATATTACCAAAAAGTTTTACCATTTATATCTGAAAATTTAATCAAAGTAATCACGTTAGTACTTAAAATAAGTATTAGGTATGGACTGTCAATCTTAACTCAAATATTGCCACACATTACAAAGAGCCTAGACAATAATTTAATAACTTCAAAATTGTGAATTCAAGTCCAACGTCGTTTATATGACACGATTCTTTATAGTGATAACTAGCTTTTGCGCGTGGCTTCACTCGCGTTGACGTTACATTTATAACGTCTATTTAGAATAACGTATTTTAATGTCTACTAATACTATAAATGGCGATTCACATAAGAAGAAATGAGAAAATAATCTGATCTCTTGTGATTAATAATTCTGTTTGTATTTTCCTTTCCTAACTTCATTATATGTTGTCCAGAAAAAAACAGATATACAATTTTTTAAAGACAATCTGCTCATGAAAAAAGAAGTTGGATATAATACGGTAGTAAGAATAACATACATCAATGAAAGAGCTTATTTTTTTCATAAGCATTTTTATAATGTGAGTTCAGAAAGGCAGCGTGTCACTGATTAAACCTTGGAAAAACGTTACTCAAGTATCATGTTGTTCATTCAATACAAGTAAAAAGTCTTTAAATTATGAAAAACATAAATAATTAAAAACGAAAATATGTGAATTAATAACAAATATTTCAAACTGTAGACTTATAAAATAATATTTTAAATCTTTTGTCCAGTGTTCTAAAATTCTTTGCCACCATTCTTTACGATCTACTAAACTTCAAAATTTATTTATTTTAACGCCAATGGTAATCATTAATTTTATCATAAAATTCAAAACACTACGTATTCCTTTCGTGCCTATGCAGTAATCGGCAGTATTTTCACGAGTGTTACTTTACCTTCCTAATTAACTGAAATATAAAAAAAAAATGGTTAAGGTATGTTTAACACGTTTAATTTTTTTTTTTCATTGTAAACACCTAGATTAAAACGATGATGGATTTTGGTTAGTGGGTTTTTAAATCAGTGTGACAAACGCGCGTGTCGATTATTATGAAAATGAAAAATACTACTGGAATAATCCAAATATTTGACTAAAAGCAAACGTTTCGCATTACGATTCAAGTTTAATTAGTTATATCTACAGATTGCTCAAAATATTTAAGTAATCCTCGTAATAATATTTACTGTATCTAATCGACGTGGTTTTGTGCAGTTCAATTGTTATAATTTAGTAATAATTGTAACAAGTTTTTGGTCATTGCACTCATATATTCACACTTCATACCAGTTAAAATTTACTCTTATAAACCATTTTTGTGAACTTATATTAGGATTAATTAAGTTCATTTGATTTGTACTTACTAACGTTACATATCCAATAAAAACCTCAAAAATAATAGATAGTTTGTATTCAAAATAAATTACATCAAGTTCTAAAATAATTGTGTTGTAATTTTTATTGAATTATAGTTTCAAGGCGTCCTATATGTAAGAATTCATTTAAACAAATTATATTTTTATCAAATATTATTTATAAATAGAAAATTAAATATAGAATGCAAAAAATGTTAATTTTAATACAACAAATAAAGTCTTTAAAAAATACCAATACGGTAACCCTTTAATTTTTTAAATTACAAAGCTTACATGATAAACAGTTCTATGATAATAATCTGTTAATTTGGAAAAAAAAATCTAAAAATAAACTAATACATTATAAAAACCTAATAGTTAGATGATAAAACAAAGTATATTTAAAAATATTGATATTGAACATATTTCATTTAAAAAAGTAAAATAAAAATTATCTTTAAATGGCTGTCAAGGGACCCTATATTTTTTAATAATTAATAAAGTATTTTCAGTTCTTATAGAACCTATTGCTTATTTATATAATTTTGCTGTGTTGATTATACCTATTATTTATATTTATACAATTAGTCTTAAATTATTAAAATAATTTAATGAATAAATCTTTATTTAATGTATTCATCTGCACCATTTGTTTAAATCGGTATTGTATTATAAATAGCGAAGCGAAGCGATAGCGACGCTATACCTACGCTACTTTACTTTTTTAAATTTACTTCATTATTCGAACCACCTTTCCGTATTTACAAAGCTCAAATAAAAAAGTGTCTACAGATTATTATTTAATGCACGTATTAAAGAACAATTATTATATTATGTTTTTCACCTTTTAAATGCATAGCAGAATGTATAAAACACAAAATAGTAAAGTAAAATAGCTGATTACTCACTTTATTATTGTAAGCCATTCCTGTGTGTATTTTGTACTTGTCTGATATGTCTGATATGGTCACCCTATTCAACTTTTTAATGTCTGTTATGGTCAACCTATTCAACTTTTTAATTTGTATGGTGGTAGGTAACAAGGAATTGTCACGAGATGCAATCTATGTGTAAGAATTGTCAATAAAGTCTTCTGTTTCCTAATTTGTTTTTGATTTGATAGATGTTCAGCACAAAATTCGCACGCCGCTAAGTAGTACCACAGAACACATACTCGAGAGGCTACCTAACAAATTTTACAAAGCAGGTTCACACATTAAGTCTTAGTGTCAATCTCCAGATAATTCTAAGTCGTAATATTTCTTTTGATCCGACATTAGAACACACACAATGAAAGTAATGTCAATGGCATATTACATTGCTAACAATACCGATATGTAACTTCTGGGGGAAAAAGGTTTTCGTGTGGCGGATCCGCATCGGATAACGGAGCGTTGGACGACTTGGTTAAGATGGGAGCCGATGGATACAAGCGAAAAGACAAGTGCAAACTATGGCGTTCATTAGGGGAAACCAGTCTCCAGCAGTGGCGATAATATTGCTACTAATATTGATTATAAAATTGGTTATATATGATTATATATAAAATTTGGTAAGAGGTAGTGCCACACTACATGCTTGCATGTAGTCGAATTGGGCCAGCATACCCGGGGAGGGCGCTTACACGAGACGGGTGTAAAGTGACAGCTGTGCTGTCGCGTTTCGTACGGTTTGTAAGTAGCCGGTGGCCCATGGAGGTGGGACGAGAAAGGAGGGCAGCGCATCTGTATAGCCTCTATGCGGATGTTTGTGGGCGTCGGTAGTCATGAAAATGGCTCCGGCTCCTCGTTTGCCCTCCTACATCATAAAAAAAATAATAATAACAATATATGTTACATATAGCGACGTTATAGAATGAAAGGAAAAAAAACACTAATTGATGTTATAATGTACGTGTTTATTAAGTAAGTAAGTAAAGCTATAGGCGTGCTCTTATCCAGTCGGCGAAGGAGGTGACCCTCGCGAACCCTGCGGGCAGGCCGACCTGGCAGCCGCGCGACGAGCCGAACGAAGTGATACCAATCTGGAAACACACAATTATGGAACAATGCTTTTTATAGTTTATGGGAACCAATCACCAATTGGATCATTTTGATGACACGGCTTCCTAATTCCTATATATGGGATAGGTACAAGCTGTACCCCGTGATTTCCCCCGCGTTTCATTTCTAAGAAATCCATATTTATAAACTTCAACACCTTATTTCACCCTCTTAGGGGTCGAATTTCTAAAAAAAGCTATGTCTACCTGCCATGCCCAATTTTAACCCGATCCGTCTAGTGATTTGGGCTGTGCCTTGAAGATCACTATGTCAGTCAGTCATCTTTGAGTTATATATAGTTAGTTTAATTTTTTTATGGGGCAAAAGAGCTGTCAGGTTCTTTTGTTGATCACCAAAGCCTATGGACACCCCCCCGATGCTTACCTAGATGCTTTATAAATACAGATATTTTCCCCGTCCCTTCCAAAAGCCCACCAGCTCACAAGCCGTACGAAACGCGACAGCTGTTTCACTTTACGGCGATATCTCGTGAGTGAGAGGTACCTCCCGGTCGTGCCGGACCTTCGCCAGTACCAGCTCTTACTCCAACTGTCGTGTCCCGAAATAATGGATTTCTGCAGGCAATTACCAAGACTGAGCCGCTGTTGATGGACAGCGGTCCGCCGGAGTCCCCGCTACACGTGCTCTGTCCCCCGGCGCCGCTCGTGCACAGGGTGGAGGCGATCACCGTGGTAGAGCCGAAGGTCTGCTGGCAGACCGAGTTGGTGATCACCTGCAGCGTCACGTGGCTCTGGACCTGGTTGTTGGTGATGCCGGCGGCTGGAGACCAAGGAGTTAAAAGTAGTTTAGAATGCTGGTGTTTCAATGGACCTCGATTAACGTGATGCACGCGACAAAAGTAGACTAAAAGGCTAGCTGTAGAGAGCGATGTTAAGGCTTGTATGAATCGATTTGTTGTATATAATTCCTCATTCAAATGATCATAATTGATATAAGTAGTTCTGTGCTACGAATATCAATTGCTACGGAGCTTTAGGAAGACTAAATTATTTTCAAAAGAGAAAAGATACTTAAGCTGCGTATCCACTATGCGCTCCTGGCGCGCGTGCCATGAACACCCGCGCCAAGAGCGCGTTCTGCGGAACGCGCTCCAAATATTCGATTGATCAATCAACTAAGCGCGCATGGCGCGCGTGGCAACTGTTCCAGTGTTCGGTTCGTTAATTTACGGCACCTTTGATTATCCATAATGGGAGCGCAACAAACACAAAAAAATACAAAACATCCGTCTCAATTGGCGCGCGCGCCACGAATGATGCGTGGTAAAAAACCGACACCCGACGGAACGGCCCGCTCCGCGTTCGGGCGCTCCAACGAACACAATGGCGCGCGTTCCAAAATGGTATCTATTTCGCGCGTTTGGAGCGCGCGCCAATGTTCGCTCTCTTGGAGCGCATAGTGGATACGCAGCTTTAATAGCAACTCGTCAGTAAATCGTTGCCACGTAACGATTGACTGAATTTCAAAAGCTATCACGCGCTCGTTTGCTAATTTAAAAAAGTCTTGATTAAATTTTTGTTATAAATCTATGAACGTCGGCTGCACGCACGATAAAGCACGTGTCACTAACGTTCCTTACCTGAGCTGAGCGTGCAAGCGAGTGCGCGGAACCGGCGTTAGAGAGGAACTATCGCAATACCACACAATCACGTCACTTCCGCCAGGATTAAAAAAAAATGAAGGTGGCCCTGAAAATCAGTGTCAGGACTGATCAGGTTCTGACCATAGCTGAGGTCCCCCCATTTTGTAGAAACACACTGTTGCCAATTGTATTTTGTTATGTACTTTTTTTTTCTCACTCTTCTCTTTTTGTTATTGTTATTATTGTGTTTATCCTAACCTAACTTGTCGGTCTCAGTGTGTTTTTTTTTCAATAAGCCTTTAACTTCCTACATACCTGAACCGACTTCGTAGACATTTTTGTTTAAGTAAGTTGTACGACCTAGGCATTTGACTATGTCAATTCAAGATGATCTTTATAGCGAGAGTATGCTATAAAGATCATCTTGAAGTACGCAAAGGCGCATATTTACCTGTACAAATAAGTAACAATACTAATACTACTAATATTATAAATGCGAAAGTTTGTATGTTTGTTTGTTTGTTTATTACTTCTTCACGCAAAAGCTGTTGAACCAATTTTCATAAACTTTGGCACACACATAGAGAGTAACTTGGAGTAATATATAGGGTAGGTGAAAATCTATATTCGGGATAAGTCCCGAAAAAATGTTAGCATGGGATGCCTTGGGATGATTTTCTATTTTCCACGGGATCGAAATTTATGCGGGTAAAACCGCGGGGCGTAGCTGATAAGGAACAATTTAAACTTACCATCACTTGTCTTTCCGTA
>LUGF01033118.1:195256-233747 GCA_001625245.1 Calycopis cecrops | reverse complement strand
GTTGTTGTGTATCCAGCCGCGCAGGGACGTCGCCGTGCTGCGAGAGTCGGCCCTCAGCAGTAGTCCACCGACGTTGTTACGCACCAGGTTGTTCTGAAAGATAACAATAATTATGTCGATGAAAATTTGGATTAATTTTGTATTTTAATATATAATAATTATGTAGTAATAGGAAATATGCACTAGTTTGAAATAAGGTTCTTATGTTCATGAATTGTTCAAATAATTTACTAATAAATTTCTATTATCATTAATTTATTTATACTATTATTATTACTTATTATTAATAATTATATATTACTAAAAGTAGAAAATTAGTGCTGCATATTAAAAGCTCAAAACGCAACATGGATAGAACGTGACGTTACTACAATGAAGAGCTTTCTCAATTTTATATGGAAGAAATTAGATCTACAATAAATGTACAACTAAAACATATCGTATAAACGTATTATCTGTATAGTTTAAAACGTTTGACTGCCTCGTGGTCTAGTGGTAAGCGTGTTTAACCACAGACGTGAGGTCCCGGGTTCGAATCCCGGGTCGGACCAAAAATTGTTGATGGGATTTTTCAAATTCTAATAACAGTCCGGAGTCAGAAAGTTGGCAGTATTACACCTCCGTGCCTCGGAGAGCACGTTAAGCCGTCGATCCTGCGCCTAATTTCTCTTCGGTCGTGTCGGGTTGCCGCTCCCGTCCCATCGGAGTATGAGAATGAGGGAATAGAAAGTGCACTCGTGTCATGTGTGTGTCGTTCCAGCGCAGTTGCGTATTGTTGCTGATCTCTATGTTTTTGAGTCAGTTTATGTCGGTATTTGAGCTCTTTCTTTGATTCCTCTGTGCTCTGGAAGGGACCCTGTAGCTCTGAGTGTGTGTTTATCGATAATAAAAGTTTAAATGAATTTTGTAATATAATATAAACTTAGACTAGCGAAAAAGCGCAGCTTTAAAAGGGCTCGCAATTTTTTTTAAGCCCGTATAAATCTTTCTTACATATTTTTTAATATTAGATAACACATCTAAACATTATATTTAAACAACTATGCTAAAACCTAAACTCAAAGGTCTTATAGTTTTTCCGTAAAGTGCACCACAAATATGTACTGGCAGTGGGATAGTGAGGTGTGGTAATAAATAGTTGGAACAGTACATACCCTAAACACCAACGTCTGTGTGTTCTGCACGTCGACTCTAACCGCCGCCTGACAGGTGGTAAAGTTTCCGTACAGCTGGAGGCAGTTGTCGGTCACCTCGTTACGAGTGATGGCCACCAGAGGGTTCACCTCTCCCACTGACTGGTACACGATGGCGCCGTCGCGGTTGTTGAGGAACTCGCTGTTGGATATGTTGTGTTGGACGTCACGACCTGAAGCAGACAACATGAATATAAATATACTTACACTCTAACTTAGCATTCACAAAATAATAATGTTGATTCCATTCTGAGCGAAACTACGACTCTCAAACTACTCGAATTGTGGGTTGAGTACCCACAATTCGAGTACCATACGTCATTCAAGTGAACCGTCGTTGTCAGTAGACAATAGGAACAATGGATTCATTGATTTCAGAAGATTTAATAGCGAACTTTTCTTCTTTTATTTGCTTATTTTAAGTAAACGTGCATAAAAAAAACTCGCGTACAGAATAATAATACTTACTGAATCCGATTGAAGATATAGGTAGCGTAACAATTTCAGCAACGAATCCGTGGAACGATGATGCGCCATTTGCAAACAGGCTCACACTCAAACTAGCACCTTCGGTTTTAAAAAGCTTCTTTTCATCAGGTGACCCGTTCTCCAAATACCCAATCATAGGAGCTGTTATATTGTATATGTCACCGTCGTAGAGACTCAACGCGTCGCGCTTGCCGTAGTTAGCTGTGTGGTTAAATAAGTTGAATTGAAGCAATCTGAACCCGAAGGGCTTCACTCTGAACATACTCTTGAAGATTTTGACACAATTCACAGGATTATTATCGTATTTGTAATATAAAAGAACACGCTCTTCAACTGTTATCACTTTTGAGCTATCACAAATATCTATTAAGGAAAATATGTGATATGGAAGATTTAAGTCTTTTAATGGAGTGAAACTGGATTCCTCCGATTCTCTGCCTTCTCCGTTTAATGATATTGCACTAAGACCTTCCCCAAGCACATCTTTTACCGAATTAAACATCATATTCATTGTGTCGGTTGGTGAGATCAAGTTAATGCCATGGTAAGCACAGTGACTTATATTCACGTTCTGAATGGATGGATTCTTGACAACACTCTGTATAGCTGGGGATTTTTCATTGTGCAGTATACCAGCACCCATAATATGTATGTGTTGTAATGTGCTTTCAACTTTCTTCAATGTGTCGTGAGTGGTGTGGTCATGGATCCTGTGCTCGTAGAGGGCATATTCGAACTCGGGATATGTAAATCTAAGACCACCCCAGTATTCTAGATTGTCATGCAAATTTCTTGTGCCACAGTGTATGAATACGAATTCAGAGTCCCACTTACATTCATGCCTGTGACCGTACAGTTGGCCATTAAGTCTTATCGGACAGTCGTCGTAACGATTCTCGGTTCCAACACATTGCATTGGTTCGGGCCAAGACCATATACGTGATAGTGAATTGCTATGGTACTCCACACGACGGTCGTGAGCAAAAAATACATTTATGGGGTCAAAACCAAGTTCCCGGCAGACGACCTGGGCATTTCTCTCGGTAAAACGATTATCGCACATTGGTACCCATTGTAACGTTGTTTTATTGTAATATTCCAAAAATCCTTCATTCATTCTATTCAAACTATAATCAGTGTTCGTACAATTTCTTCCAGTACACAATCTTATTGATTCTTGAGCAGATAATGTTTCCAGCTGCCGTCTAATTATACGATGATTGGGTGAGTATTGATTAACATGTCTTCTCTCCATTCTACTCATTTCAACGCTGGGTTTTGCGAACATCGGTTTCATAAATATCGGCATTTGGCTATGACCAACCGCGCGAAGCGTACCCAATACTAGTATACCAACATTGGGAGCAAATTCTAAAATAACACCAGGGTTAATGGTAAGTGTCGCTTCAGGCATTACAGTGATATCAGATTTGATTATGTAAGGTTCTATACGAGCATCTAATGTGAGATCTGAAGTGAGGCGCCCACCAAGTTCATTCGTATCTACAGGTCTCTCGGAAGTAAAAGCAACTGAAACGCTGGAATCAAAACTGTCTTCAAGTAAATAGGGTAAATATGTCGCGACAGCGTGGTTATTCCAATCGTCGAAGTCAAATATCTGTTTCCTAATTTCTTTTTCATCTGAACTTCCCCACCAATTTTCAGTTACGTCTAAGAAATTGTTTATTTTAGCTGTATTTATGCCAGCTAATAAAGTATACTCAATAGCATTATTTCCAAATAGATTCCTGCTGACTTTGACCTTTTGTATCCCTTTGAAGCCTATAACGTATGTGGGGTCTATACTCTTCATTATTGCCCCACGACTAATCGGGTTAAGATATTTATTATTTCTAACTTGATTAAGAACAAATACAGCATAAACGAATCCCATAATTTCACTTTGACTGTCCATGTAGAATTGTACCATGTACTGGCCGTTGTTTGTCTCTATGATATTCCCATCGATCTTCATCTTCTTTTCCATACCACGAAGAGATATAAGCCCAGTTTTACAATTATTTTCAGAAAAAGAGTTCTTTGTTATATTAACTTCTGCAAAATGTCCATCAATTACTAATCCAAAATTGTGATTATTGCGGAAAGTGTTATTTTGCATAAATACGGAATGTGTAAAATTTTCATTATATTGCCAAACGTAAGGTAAATTAACATCAAATCCTCCATGTTTGTTTCTCTCTATAGTGTTATCTTGTAAAACATAATGGTAAAGATTATTAGAACTTCTTAAATCTCGCGCAAAGTGATATATACCAGCTCCATTGTCAGTTATCAAGCTACTATTTATCATAATTGTTATTTCTGTAATATTGCTTTCATGTATGTCCCAAAACGGTGTATTGACGTATACCGCTTCTTCAATATTATAAGCGATTTCACAATTTATTATTTTGATAGTTTCGTTCGCTTTACGCAAAAAGTGATCACCGAGTTCATTCAAATATCGGTTGTAATATAAAGCCTTCAAACCTTTAGTATTACCCTTTATCCTGCTCCCAACAACTGTGAGTGTCGGTATTGGCCCTTTTATTATTCTATTTCGTAAATTTTGCACTGGAGCTATTATCGTACTTACAACAAGAACAACACCACCTAAAGCATTTATACCACTTTCATATTTTAATACCACTCCAAAAGTATTGCTTGTTGTGGGAAAAATAGATAAATCTCGGTCAAGGCACCAGACAGTGCTGCCAAGATTGATATTCTGTGAATCATATATGCAAATACTCTCTGTTGAAAAGTTGTGTATTGGGTTTAAAAGTTGCAACCCCAACACATATCCCGGATTACATTTGATGTTATAAGTTTTAGCAATGTTTTGTCCAAGTTGTTTAGTGAACACTATATGTCTGGTTTCTCCGTTAACTAGTGAAATATCTGTCTCATATTCTGGAATCATGATTGGATGATAATTAGATTCGTCCATATTAAATCCAGGGTCTAAATTGAACCATCCTGCGATTTCTCGTTGTTGGGGGCCAGTTATGTGTGGATTATGAGAGATGCCAACAAAATTGTTTTCAATCATAGAACTGTATACTCTTAGACCCAACTGTTTAAAACTTATGCCACTGCCTTTATTATTACTAAATTCTGAATTGCGTACAGTATTTATTGCATCAGCCCCGTATAAATCTGAATAAAGGATGCCCAATCCATCGTGATAATTATTCGTTATTTTAACGCTTTCAAGACTATGCCGTGCAAAATCTATTTGTAATGCAGGTTTAAATACATTAGATGAATAATCTAGTAATCCGGCTTTTTCAATAGTGATGTACTGTAAATCTGTTCTTTCTGCAATAACACTAAATCTTATGCCAGCCCAGCTTGTTTCATAACATCTTATGCCTACATCGTTATCATGCGTGCAAGAATTTTCAAAATTTTCAACTGTTTCAGCTTTGCATCTTGTTATATCATTATCAAATTCTGTGCACTCTACGTTGGAAAGTAAGACGTCCTCTGTCTTCCCTGCGTTGGGTATTTCGTTCGGTTCCAAAAACCAATCATCTGGATTGAGGGCTAAGCCAAGCTGATTACAAACTAAAGCAGCGTTGATTATATTCCATCTATAGTTACAAATAGTTCCCCATTTACCGTTGATACGAACTTGCAATCTGCCTTCGTGCTGTGTTCGGCCACCTAATAACCGAATGGGTACAACTGGCTCAATATAACCTGCAGTGGTAGGTTCTATTTCTATGTCAGTTTCATAAATACTATCATTAGTCATAATAACTTCATCCTTTAAGGTAAACGTGATGTCATTAGGGCGTTTTCCTCGTGCTTCAAATTTACCAGCAACCATTATTCCTATAGCAGGCGGAAACTTTAGAATGACTCCTGATTGTAAAATTAGTTTCCCGCCAGGACGTATGTTTATGTCCTTATCGACGTCGTATTCCCCTGCTCTAAGCATTTCTACACCTTCCACTTCACCCCCCACAATATAAGATCCAGGTATATTAAATTGAGGTACATACAGAGAATTGTAATTTACTTGAGTTGCTCCAGGATTGCTGCTATGTAATAAATATGGCATGTACACTATTTTTGCTAAATTGTATCTATCTTTTCTGTGAAATAAGCGATTGTATACTTTTTCTTCCTCTCCAAATCCAAGCCAATTGTATGTGCAATTAAGTACTTTACTTTGGTCTTCGACATGGGAACCAATTTCATATTGTGCTTCTGGATTGTTAATAATATTTCTAAATATATCTATGTTACTAGATCCTAAGACTATTGTGGCGGCAACTCTACTCCTTGGAGTGAGTCTTGAAGACCAGCCTTCTAACGGCTCAAAAGGCTCTCTTATTTTGTTCTCTCTCAGGAAATTTCTAGTAAATAGGATGTATTGAATGTCACTATATGGTGATAAGGCAAGGTTAACCACAAACGGGCCTTTATTTCCATAGAAATAATTGTGTTGAATGAAAAATGTCGCTGGCAATATTTCAAATTCCTCTATATATTTTGCATCCACTCTGTTTAAAATAGCTATTGCACCATAGTCTCCGTGTTCAAAATAATTATATTCTATTCGTCCGATAACATTTAAAGCTGGCTGAATTTTTACAGGTACTCGACGATTTTGATAAAACCTATTATGTCCAATCTGCAGATTTAATATTTTAGGCAAGTTATTAAATCGCCAACAGGTAGATATTTCTACTGTACTTTCCATGCTTGAATTGAACCAGTTACCAGTTATGTTGACCCAACTATCACCACAAAAGTTTCCATGAAGTATACCAACATCTATGTTTTTGAATATCTCGGAGTACTCTACAACAGTAGTTTGATTTATAGGTATGTATTCCGTCTCTTCTGTGTTGTTCAGCCATATCGCGATACCATAGCCTTGATTCGAGCTTAAAGTACTTCTCGAGATATTTCTGTTGCCTCCTGTAACAGTGATGTTTACACCATCGCCTTGATTGAAAGAAATCCTACTTTCCGTTATATTTACATCCCCAGCACCATTTACAACTTGAAGACCGGCCACGTGGTTGTTATTAGATATTGAAGTTCGGTGAATGTGGATTTGTGACCTCAAATTTTCTATGGCAACACCTCTTCCATTATTGTCAGAAATAATAGTATCTGTTATATTTAAATCGTATGTCTTGCCGGCGCCAGAAGTCAATCTGAGAAAGCCAACGATATCGGTTCGAGTATTGGCATGAAACTTTACGTACATTCTATTTCTGGTAGAGGTAACACTTTGTGGTCTGGTATTATTTCTTATGCTAAATGACATCAAAAGTTTGTCATCAGAGGATAAACCATCGTATATAAAAATCTCTCCTGTGTCATTTTTGTTAGTGGTAATCTTTATAAAGCTTAACGTTAATACATGATCTGGGCGTGTGTAGAATTTTTGGTTACAATTCCTCGCCATATTTGAATATCTAGATTGTTCTATTGACATTTGTATAGGGAATGTCTGACTAGGTGTTGATGCTAAAGTGCATAAATCAAATATTTCGCTTCGATCAAACCGCTCGTCTATATTAATTTCGTGCACCACGTATTTGACCCCGTCAGCGCCATTGTCGTGAATCAAGCTGTTCTCAATCTTCGTCATGCCATAAGTAGAGTTCACATACACACCATAACCTTTGTTGTTGTGTATTGTACAATTATTAATGACTATCGGCGCATTCGGTGAAGTGACGTTTATCGCATTAAATGCTGAATTCGACACTTCCATATTGTACATGCCGGGAGGAACTCCTATCACATCTAAGGCACTCGTTGCGTTATTATCTCTTCCTAATCCTGCATTCCTAATTGTAACATGGACCAATCTTGACATAGACGTTGGTACGTAGAGAGTATTAGAGGCGGTGAGGATTCGCTCGAAGACAGCATTTTCAAATCTAATCCCTCTCCAATGGGTTCCCGAGTCCCTTAATTCGTTGTTGTCATGGTGTGGAAGACATTGGATACCTAAGTCTGGATGATAATCGCATACACCTGACCCAAGTTCTCTGGAGCCCCAGTCACATTGAAAGAGATCATGTTCAGTGCCTTTACACTTGGGTTCCTCGAATAACAGCCGAGCACGTCGACCTGGCTGCCGATCCATCCAGTTGTAAAATGTTCCGCCCATAAAGCCTAATTGCCTGCACGCCGTTTCCATGTCATTAATAGTCCAACTGGAACAAAAAAAAAACATTATTTTAATCTCTATGTATTTAAAAAAAATATTTCCAATCTCTGTCCATTCTTAGATTGGACATATCTGTGCAGAAACCGCAGGAAATGTGTTGGCATAGTTATCAAGTAATTAATCACGTAAGTAAGAATTCTGTCACATTGTCACACTATATGTATAAGATATAGAGCATCAAGATATTCCTGAGATCTCGAATCTCGTTATCTTGTCAGGGGTCTGGTGACCACACGATCCTCATTTTGTACGCATGAGTCTACGGGCGTTAGAAGTCACTAATGTTCATATTTGACAGCTAATCGAACTTTTCTTACTTCCTGTTTTTAAATATCCACTTGAAGGACGTTTTATAGCATTTCGTGAGGTTTGTATGGGTCAAGATGGTCCAACGGGAAGATTTGGTAAAACAAAGAAAATGCATTTGCCTATGATTATATACACGTGTATATTATCAAAGGCATATATCTGTATATTCTCTAGTTGAATGTGCCTGCAGTGTGACGACTGCAAAAATACCTCGCTCTATAAATATAAAGGCTGAACTTATAACGTACTTTCTCGAGTTGGTGCAAACTGATCTCCACTGCCCCTTGTGAAGGAGTTGCACCCTCCCTGCTAATATTGAGGGCCCATCCACAAGACGAACGTCGGCCCATGGCTTTGTTTGTTTCTCTGGTTCTTCTGTACTTGTGAAGGTTATACTTCTGTCCTTTTCACCCTGCAAAAAAAATAAAGTTAATTAGGCTTTGATGGATTTTAACAAATTTAAAAAATAAAGAACCCGTCTTGTTGTTTACTGAATATTATTTTTAAATTTGGACGACTGTTGCCTCATAAATCACAGAGCCGCAGAAGTCAACATCGTAATCAAAATATTATATTAGTATACACGTGTTTAGTGTATTCCACAAACAGTGGGTTTATTTAATTATTCATCCCTATCCATAGATGATAATTACAATATGGTCCCGGAATAACACGGCTACCCACAAAGGGTCATAAGGTCATTATCGTCATCATCATCATAATTCAGAGCATGTTGCGTCAGGGGTCGCGGGTTCGAATCCCGCCTTGGTCATGGACGTTTATCTATGTATTATATGTATTTCTACAATAAAACTCTTAAATATATAAAAAATTCTTAAATGTATAAAAAATATTAAATTGTACGTTGTCTAGCACCCGTAACACAAGTCCTTACGGTACTTAGCGCTAGGCTAACGTAGTGTGATATGTCCACAAATATTTATTTATTATTTTCATGCAGCAGCAGCAGACAGAATACATCCGAGTCACTCTTTGGCCCAGCAGCTCGTGGAGGACCACTGCGAGTTCACGAGCTGCTTGCTTCTAGCTCTCCGCGACTCAAAGTCGCAGATCAGGTCATCAGAACTTATCATCATAAAGCATCTAAAAATAGAGTAGAATTTTTCGATAAAGAAAAACTCTATAAAACGGAACCCAGCTTAAAACCGCTTATTTCATTGTAATCATCGCATTGTAATATTTCACCGTACACGACTGTTTAGATCTCACAAAAACCGTTAGGTAATTAAGAAATCATTTAGTTCCGTGGACATTAGATAGATTCGTCGCGCCGTACCAACAAAAGGTCTACTTTTACTTTAGTGAAATATAAAGAGCAGTTGCATAACTCAGAGTGCAGACAGGCAGGCCGACATCCGCCGTGCACGTCCGCCCATTCGCGATTATTTGCGATACGAATCGCCCCCGCCATTTGCCAAATCGAGGTCTAGCGGAACGACAATAGAATATAGATTTTTTTGTGGAAAATACAATTTCGAAATTTCTTTCGTCGATTTCTTGGGAAATGGACGCAAATAAAGGATATACGGGTGATTGCGAAGAATTCGAGCTAATAAAACTAAGGTAGTAAGGTAATAATCAATACCTATCTAAAAACATGATGTATCTTGGGATGCCTAGCAAATTTGAGACATCAAAATTATTATGCAAAAATATAATTTGACAGACATCATCATCGTGATAAACTGTGCTGTCTGTACAGCACCTAAGGGCATGTCCCTTAAATATGACACTGGTTAAGCGTTAATAAAAGTGGCTGAATGTTCAACAGATAACGGTTCAAAGAAGTTGACAGAAAATAATCATAAGCATTGGCGCAGTTATTAGTGATGGACTCCGTTTACCTTTAGGTAACTCATATAGGTACAATACTACACGTTCGATATGAACTATTTCTAAACAACAGTTGAACAAATAACATGTCATTTAACGTGCGGGAGCAGCGGCTCGTGACGACATGAATGGGATTGGGGACGGTAAAAGAGCAGGAAGTGTGTGAAGTGCAAGGGCGCATCGGTATGCACGATGTAGCATATGTATAATATCGTTGCCATTCTATGATATTTTTTATTAGATTTTATGAGTTATGACTTTATTTACTGCCTCTGTGCATTTCATTCAATAAGCCATAAGACGTTTTTTCTCTCATGCCATACAAAGGTTGTCTGCCTTGTGCACGTGAAATTTATATGTATACTAGCTTCCGCTCGCGGCTTCGCCCGCGTGCATTTCGGACTTCAAAAATGATTCAAAATTTTAACTTATTATGTTATTCTGATATAAAAGCTACACTACTGTAAAGTTTCATGAACATTTGTTCAGCAGTTTTTGTGTGAAAGAGTAACAAACATGCTTACAAACTCTCGCATTTATAACATTAGTAGGATTGTATACGTTGAAAGTTATATATTTTACTTGTTTGCACTTTTATTTTTTATTTTATATGCATTTTATGCGCACAATAAACTATATTCTGACATTTCCTTCACGACATAATATTTTTATGGATTTAAATAAAATACAGGAGAATGTGACATGAGATTTGAATATTTTGCACAATTTGTACGTAGTCTAAAAGCAACTGCAGGGTTTTACTTTGTTTATTTTATCTTCTCTATTTAGATACAGGTACTTTAATTTAAGGTTCAACTTAATTAGACTTAGCTTTACTTAAACAACCATTTTAGCTGTGCCCGGGGTTTGACCCGCATAAAATGGTTTCCTTTTTGTTATTTTATGCATTGTGTGATTCCAGAGTGATTATCTTCCACTTATCTGTTAATAACTGTTCCAAATTTCAACTAAACCCGCTCAGTACGTGAGACTTTTGCACTTATTATACTAGCGTGTAGCGTAGATATATAATTGCTTTACCCTGAAGGACAAGATGGGAGGCTGATGTTCGTAAATTGACCATTGTCGTTTATTGATAGACGCCTATTTTTTTTTATGGTATAGGAGGGCAAACGAGCAATTGTAGCCATTTTCATTACTACCGACGCCCATAGACATCTGCATAGACTACAGATGCGCTGCCCCCTTTCTCCTCCCACCTCCGTGGACCACCGGCTACTTACACACCGCACGAAACGCGACAGCACAGCTGTCACTTCACGCCGGTCTCGTGTAAGCGAGAGGTACCTCCCCGGTCGTGCCGGCCCAATTCGGCTGCATGCAAGCATGCAGCGTGGCACTACCTCTTACTAAACCTATGTCCTATATCCATCAGCGGAATAAGATGCTGACTATATCCTGCATGTTTATCATTTATCAGAGGGCATATTTGGAAAAATTTTGCTAAATAAAACTGAATACTATCATTATTTATTATTATCCTCTGAATTTAACAAATCTAATTTTGTTCCTTTGTTTTTTTTCTATCCGATTTTATTTCCGAATGTAAATAAGGTCTCCCATAATTACCTTGGTTGAGTGGTCGGTTGATATAAAAATGTGCTAGTAAAGTGTCAATTTGCCCAGCGAAGCGTTCAGCCGTCAGCAAACTCGTCTCGGGTGAAAGTTAACACCGTTTTGCATACAGGAAGGACTTACTTCAAGAGGACGAACACGGGGTATCGACTACTAATAATTAACATATTGAAGGCAAAAATTTGCTGTCACCTTGTAGACGTAACCACATGAGCTGATGATACCTGGTGATGTGACAAGGAATATTATGAATTAACCCAACATACTAGGTAGAAGAAAGTTGAACGAATTCTTATTCCTTAGCAAACCATTGAGATTCCCAATATTAATTTGGTATGTCCTAATCAAATATTATAGACATGATCTTACATTGAAATGAGAAATATAAGATTAACATAACATCTTAAATAAGAAATGATAGACTTATCTATCTTTCTCTTAAATAAATAGATAATGTTTGCGTAACGGTTAGTTGCCACTTGCGCTTAGTCACGGCTGGTTAGTTTGTTATAAAAACTATAAATACGTTGCGAAGGCTGAGGACGTCTAAGGACGAAGCCTCGGTGACTCACGCCCTCGGGTCAAAGTCTTTTATATAAACCAGATGGAGTATTATTACTTTGATATTATGGAGTGAAATACACATTATCTAAATGAGAAAAATAGCATGTAGCTATAATATAAAGATTTTAATAAAAAATGTGCATAAAATGCATTTCATTTACATACTATAATATTTAATCAAATAACAATAACGACATAACGTACTTACCTACAATTTGTACGAGTTATATGTATTTTATATTTATAGCTCACAGTTACTCATCGCAGAATTTTAATCATTTAAACTGTAGAATAGTTATAAAGACAATATAAAATTAGTAGTAATGTAAAATTAAATATGATATTTTGCGTGTGCGTGAACATTTTGATGTATAGTATTTAGACTAGCAAATGTTTATAGATCATACAAATAGACCTTTACGAAAGTTTTATAGGGAACATCTTTTGCAAGAAAACAAAACTCGCATATTAGGTGATCCTGATAACAGGAATCTCGTATGAAAATATCATCCCTTTAATATTCCCTAGAGGTGGTGCCAATGCTGCATGGCAGCTCAATTTAGCCAGAAATATTATGACCCCCTCTCCATAGATAATATTATAAAATACGCATAGGCATGGTTTTTCCCTCGTTGTCCCATTATAACTACGAATAAATAATATAAAAAACTTTACCAAGACAAAAACCCTATGTTTAATATTTATTATAATACATATTTACATTATATGCATTCAGTATTATCTAATATATTAAATTCTCGTGTCACAGTTTTCATTGCCATACACCTCCGAAACGACTTGACCGATTCTCATGAAATTTTGTGAGCATATTGAGTAGGTCTGAGAATCGGCCAACATCTATTTTTCATCCCGATATTCCCACGGGATCGAAAGTTACGCGGGTGAAACCGCGGGGCGCAGCTAGTATTATATATAATACTGAATACATATTATGTAAATTGTTATGTTTATTTATATTTTATTCAATCATAATGTAACAACAATGCAACAGCAAGAGCTAATGTTTGTAATTAAAAATGTTGTGTCGATGAACTCATTAACATTAGAATAAACCATTAGGTACTATAAAATTATATTATACAGAAAAATAAAGTATAAATTTATTATTTCGACGTCATCATCATCATTATGGACCTTTCTCCGTCCACACACGTCTTCAGAAGAACGGCAATAGCTACGGGGAAACTAGCATTAAATTTCAACTGGGTTGCCGTTTTATTTAACAAACCATACTACTCCTAGTTCCTATCATCCCATCATCATCATCATCAGCGCGAGCACGTCCACTGCTGGACACAGGCCTCCCCCAATGAGCGCTAAAGGTCACGGTCAAGAGCCACACGCATCCAGCGAAATACACAAAATGTCCGAAAAAATACAAGTAATAAAACGTAGCGAAGATGTTATTTGAGCTAAAGGTTTTCCCCCGCTGCAGAGGCATCAGGTAAGACAAAAGACTCGCTTGAAATATTTAAATCGCAGTCTGACGGCTTACCGACGTCGCTATTATATGTGTTTTTACAAAAGTAAAGATATACAGCAAATTTAAATTTATAATACCTACGACTTTGTTTTTCTTATATTTGCCTTTTTTTGTCAATCTGTACTGAGATCACCTTTTATAATACATATTGTATAAGTAACATAAATGCTTTGTACCCTAAAAGTCAACGGTGTATTGTTTTTTAAGAATACAAAGGATTTTATATTACGCGTTTAGTAGCTTTTGCATGACGAAGTAAATAATAAACATACATTTACCTATCGCGTTTCTGTAAAATCATTAGTATTTAAATTCTCAAAATACTTATCAATATTATTATGCATTTTAGTTCACACGTTAATACGTCAACAATATTTTAACGAAGTTTCTGTGTATCTACTGTAGATAAGTAAATATCACATAAAATTTACAAAGTATCAAAACCCTAACAAATAAATAACATTTACGCTAGATAAGACTCGAGACAATCGCTTCTCAAACCGCCCTCTTAAATTTGCACTTTCATTTATCACTAAAAAGGTCTGATAGTGGCGTTTAGAATACTTTAAAACGTTATCCCCCGTGCCTTGTCTCATGTCTGAGACATCAGTTGCCACCTGCATGCCATCGGGCATTAACAGGCTACGTGTATGCGCGGAGGCTTCCGGTGCGAACAATGAGCGTCCGACGCGCGACGGCCGCGTTACATAGAATTACAAATTCAACCGTATAGGTATGGGCTGTAACAACACCGAGTCCACAGAATACTAATTTATAAGCTTCATCATCAGACTATTGAACATAAGCCTCTTTTAATGAATTTCAAGAAGAAGGATCTCAACTCCCATTCATACCGTAATGGTGAATAGTCGATCAATTGTTCGTCTTTCCAAAATCAGCAATTTTTATATGGTGATGCATAAAAAGATATTTGACTTCGAATATTATGCGAAGTTTAAAAAACAAGTAAGATACATTAATATTGATAATGTATCATTATAATTTAGAAGATGATAATTTATCATCTTATAAATTCACTCAAAAAATAAAAATTGTAATATTAATTATTTTTATAATTTTTATAGACGAAAAATTATGCCTATTATTGTTATAATAAGCGTAATTTTCCTTAGCTGTTCCTATGTTTCAGATCGATATAAACCACTCGTACGAAGAAAGAGAAGCCGATTAGCGCGATAGAGAACGATAACATATTTGTTCAGACAATGTCGTCGATATTTGTCGTTGCTTGACAACAATTTGTAAATGGAAGTGACGTGCGTAAGTAGCAGAATATTTATTCTCAAAACGGTGTTCTTTTATTATTTATTTTACTTTATACGGAAAACACACAGTGAAATATTAGAAGTTATAGTTATTTACAAAAACAAGTCACCATTTGTAAAGTTTCACATACGGTAGCTAGAAGATTATTACCTTCCTTTTGGGAATAATACCCTTCTCCCAAGCTACTTCTATACAAAAATAAATGTAAATTATATTATTTACTGTATACATATTATTAAGACTGTATAATGAAGAAATTAATGAGGCCCGCTGAGTTTGTTTCACCGGTTCTTCTCAGGACAGGGCTAGGGTTGAACCGGTGGTAGATGAAATTTTGGACGTTCAAAAAGCAATTTTTTAAATTCTATTTTGAATAAAAATATTTTGATTTTGATTAAATCTTTAAAAAATTCTATGGTTACTACATCTACACTATACATTATACCCTGATATACCCGCAAAGGCAGAGGCATTGCAAAAATAATCATATCTGTATAGCTGCACCTTGTACGAATATCTATAATTTCCTCCAGCTGCTAATTATTTATTACTTTTAATGATCCCCTTATTTTCTTCTTAAAAGAAAAAAAAGTGTGTGCTTTGAACACAACTGAAGTAAAACTTTTAATTATTGATTTTCATTACCGTAGTTAGAATGACAAAACATGTCATATGATGTTTAATTTTTAAATACAGAACAGTTTCACTTACCTAAATCGAATTTTGAATTTGAATGACAACTTCCATTGGCCTCACCCATTGTGTGATTTTCGCCAGCTTAGAAGAAGAAGTTTTACTTCAATAAATCTCGTTAAAGTATAGTCAGTTTTGTGTCTTTTAGGGCAAGTTTTTCCTAGGTCAACTACTAAACCGATTCACGTAAAACTTCTACCATATTATGACAGAGCATGTTTTAGAGACATACAATTATGAACGACGAAAATAAACGACGTAAATCAATGCAACGTCCTAATTGATGATGATGTACATCCTACTAATATTATAATAAATGCGAAAGTTTGTAAGGATGTTTGTTACTCTTTCACACAAAAACTACTGAACGGATTTTCATGAAACTTTACAGTAACATAGCTTTCATATCAGAATAACATAATAAGTTAAAATTTTGAATCATTTTTGAAGGCCTAAAACCACGCGGGCGAAGCCGCGGGCGGAAGGCGTGATTAATTCAAATTGCAAATAAATTACTTGACGCTTTCTCACGATCTCGTGAGCACGCCGGGGAAGCCATGAGGGCAAAACTCTAGGAATACACATTGAGATTCAGACTTTGGTGTTTAAACTACAATTATATTATTATAATTTCTGTCTACATTTATAATATGGCGATAAGTAACCCGATTAGGATGTCTAGGGGATTTTTGAAGTGACAGGCAACCATGGCACAACACTTTTTTTTTTCTTTTTTTTCGCGGGGAAATGCATTTAAGCACTGTCACCGTAGCGAGGGTGACGTCCGGTAGATGTATGTGGGACTCCCGGATAAACCGAATACCCACTAAAAGCCCGCGGGTGCCATCGGCCGCCTATACTGAGGTGCCCCAGATCTGTCTGCAACAGGGCACCTCGGCGACTGGCCAGTACCCCGTAGGCCGCCCCTTCCGACGTCGGGGCCGTGCAATGGGGTCTGGTTCCTATCCTAACTCCTAGATGGCGGAACACTAAAGGAACCTTTACGCGACATATGTAGATCTTTCATTCTTTACATCAGTATTCTTTAGCAAAACTATTTAGATTCTATGAGTATCCAAGCCATAATTAACCAAGTTCTTCCCACCGAGTTTATATCGCTAGTTCTTCTGAAGTGTAGAGTTAAGTCGGTTTTAGATTATTCCAGATCAAAAAGCGATTTGATAAAGTTTCATTCTAAATAATACATAACATTTTTGATGGATTAAACCGGTTGTAGAGTATTTCAGTTCAAAAAAGGTCTGCAAAATTATATTTTGGATAAAACAGAAAACTTTGATTTATTTGATGTAGTGTTTTGTTTTTGTTGTGTTTATTCGTCAGCAATACGACAGACTAAAGCAATATTGTGCAAATGCTCACGAATAGAAGTACATATTACTAGCATTAGCGCGGCATTCGCGTGTCTTGGTATGCGACTGAGAGTCACGTTAGTAAAAGGCGAGAACTCACACTAGGAGCTTGTACCATCAACCGACGATAATGATTATTTCGTATAATAGTAATGTTTCAGAGTAATCGCAGTTGTGCCTCATTATGAAACAAAATACTTGCGTGTCTCCAAAACAAGGCTTGTATTGTTGTTGAATAAAAGAAATTTGGGAATACGAGAGTAAAAGAGGATGGCGGTGACAATTAAAATAGCTGTTGTCACGCTTTTCACGTCCCAGCAGACCGCAACGATGGTATCTCTGCACCAAATGCTTATCCACCCAACAACTATTGTCACTCTTACAGTTTAACTAGTTATCTACGCGGCTCTGCTCGGATAGTACTTGTTAATTAGGTACAGGAGGGCAAGTGTTTGAAAAAAAATCTACTATCTTCTAATATTATTAACGACAAAGTTTGTATAAATGTGCATGACTAACATAGGTTTCACGAGAAAAGTACTCAATGAATTCAGAACAAACACAAATATATATTTAGATAACCCATTACAATCCAATCATAAATCATAGGTTATTAGGGCAAAAATAATGCTTCCTTGCATCTGATGCTGACTGGAATACAATTTAGGTGAGTGAAACCGTGGCGCATAGCTATACGTATAATATTTAAGAGTGGATTTTGTTAGTCCTTATTCTAATTATTTGTATCGATTTTTTTTTGAATCGATCGTTGACGTGAGGCGAATAATAAGCACGGTTTCAGATTTAGCGATTAGCATGCGAATGAATTCCAACGAGCCCCACACAAGGTCACCTCCACTAACAGGTTTGTTTCTATTCGGTAACTAACGATATCACAGCCCAAATTATACACAGGCAGGCCTTTTTTACTTCCTTTTGGGTCGCCAGCGTTTTACGAAAGCAGCAGCCCATTTCGAAAACGATACGAAACGATATTTTAATTTCAGTATTAATAATTAGTTTAGTTGTTAGTAGTAACTAGTAATAAACAATGTTTATTTCTTAGTTCTATCATCTCACCTTTGCCTCTATGGCGAGAGTTATTCAAAATGATTTTTACGTGCAAAAATCAGCGTATTATATAAAAGAGACATTGTTTAGGATTGTAGTTTTATGAAGCCTCACGTTATTTAACAGCAAATGAATACGTCTAAAGCAGGCGTCATCAAGTAAGGCATGCCTTATCAAATCAACTCGGTCACGGGAGCATGAAATAATGTAGCAAGTGCAGGAGATTACAGATAGACATACAGACAGACATTGAACCCGATCCTAATGATGTTAAGGTCTTATACCAGTTAGTAATGGCAGGATATCACAACAACAATACAGGACAAAAAAAGTGATCCAACTAATATCATAAATGCAAAAGTTCATCACATAACATATAACAAACATACATGTATGTTTGTTACTCTTACAAAAATTACAGAATGATTTTAGATGAAATTTAGCACAGAATATCCGTAATTGAAATCCGAAATAACGTGAAATACTCGTGGCAACTAGTTATGAAAAGCTTTCCTGTTTAGAGCTCAGTAGCCAAATGGCAAAAAACGGAATGCCTATAGTTACTTATTTCACTTAGTAAAATGCTACTTTAATAATAAATTCAGTACAATTTGCCATAAATTATCTAATACAAATTATTTATTTTGAGATATCCCGGTTAGAAAAGACATACGGCATCATGAGTTTGGAAATTGTAGAGACCCTTACTAGCGCCTAAATTTAACCTCTAAGGGGTGGAATATTAAAGTTTATAAGGAATATCAAATAATTCTTTGAAATCAAACACCCCGCGTGTTTGATTTCAAAGAGCTAGTATGATATAAAATCTGATTACTCAGTCCAGATAAAATAAAACACTTACAAAAGTACAGTAATAATATAAATATATATTAGGATAAATATTATTATAGATGCATTTGTATTTGTATAGAGTACTTACGTTAACATATAAAGATCAGTTTAGAGGTCTAGACAGGCGAATTTGCATTGCGAAATTGTCTGTGGGAACGCATAGCCTTGTAGTTGGCTATTATTCGTACCTCTACTTGCCTAGCCTTTCAATGAACTGAACCTAGTTAGTGTTAGATGCCTAGGTATATCTGATTAAAATATACTTGTATTACTACATAGTGTTTCCGCTATCTGTGTATGTATGGTTAGATCTTTAAAAATACGCAACAGATTTTAAAGGGTTTTTTAATAGAGTAGTTTAAGAGGAAGGTTTATATGTATAATAACTTCATTTTTGAAATCCGAAGTCAACGCGGGCGAAGCTGCGAGCGGAAACTAGTAAAATATAAATAGTTGTGTATTTAAAATTAAGAATATTGTAATAATATTCCATGAAATGTTTCATTGTTTAGGTGCAACTAGTAAGTGGTATTTATTGGTCTTATCATAGTTTACCTATATCAGTTATCTTCTGATCGACTAATCGCATTTTGACAAACGATTTGCTTAAGAGAAAGTTACTCGCTTTCATCTTTTAAACTGATTTACAATTTAACAAAACTCATGGAGAACTGCATATTAAAATTTCATCGGACGACTTTTATATGTATAATACTAACTGTGCCCCGCAGTTTGACCTAATAGTCACATAATTAATAAACGTCACTCCCCTATTTCAACCCCCTAGGGGTGGAAAACTCAGAAACCTACGTGGGCTCATGCATAACAAGTTTGCTCAAGATCATGATATGATTAAATGCATAGTTTACAATTCTAAAAAAGACATAAGTACTTACAAACACTAATTTTGTATATGTATGGATTTTCGAATATTTTTTAGAGTTATCACATGATTTTTAAAAAAAATATTTAGTGTTAATTGTCTCACAATTTACCCCAATCTAAACCTCTTATTCTGTAAACCACCAAGCCGTTAAAACTAAAAACTACTACAAAAAAAAAATGCATAACCCTGGCGCAGTCAGATACCACAATACACGTTACAAAGAAAAATCTAGAACAATCGACTTTTGTTTTGTATCCGCGACAAATTAGGTTACATTACAGATAAGTGCTGCAATGAATTGCGGCTGATGAGTTTAACAATGACCCGACAGATTGCGATCTTCACGGTTCAAGAGCGATTAACATTAGTACTTAGTCCGATTTGTCATCGAACAGCTGTTTCGTGTTAGTTTTTTGAAGTAAAAGCCAATTTTTTGAAGTAAAACTTCTTTAAGCGCGCTTGATTTGGGGAATAAGCTGATGAATTCGTGACGAGAGCGTTACGAAAAGCGTAATCGGGCGAAGCGAACGGAAGTTAAGAGGAAGATATAAATTAGTGAAGACAGATAGAGTTACGTTTATATTACTGTAGGAGCAAGAAAGAGCAGTGCGCGCGCATTTTCTTTCTCTCTCCTCTCATAACCAGTTATGTTTTTTGTATGAAGTTTTACTTCAGTCGTGTTGTCCAAGCACACACATTTTTAGGTATTTAACGCATCTAACGAGATACAATTACCGTGCCGCGCAATGTTTATGTTTTTTAAGACATGCTTCTCTTGCATTGGAGCTGAAACAGTCAGGCTTGACCGAAGAAGTATTTCAAATGACAGCACCACACACAGTTGTCAACCCCATAAACATCCACAACATTGCTGCTCTCCGTTGCTCTCCTTTTCTCAAATGGACCACAAAAACCGCTGTCAATTCACGACATAATCAGATGAGTTAGTGTGCCGATCCAATCCAGCTCCATGCAGCATGGCATCTTCCAAAAGGCACTAGAAATTACCAGTTTTAAATTTGGCTGTTTTTCGTATGGGTCATGTGGAGATCGGGGAAAATTATTTTTTATTAGTCACCATTCAATGACGTGATTTGGCATTCTGTAGGTATTACAAATTGATACTGTCTATATGATGTTGATTCTTAGAATTTCAATAAGAAAGGAGAAATATACAACATAAAGGGTACGATTTTTAAATGTATAAGGAAAGCTTGATGAAAATGGCAAATGAGCAGGTTTATAGTGACCAGCCTCTCCCACAAACATCTGCCACACCAGAGTTCATGCAAATGCGTTGTTTTTAAGCAGTCCAGTATTGGAAGTGTACGTGATTACCGACCCGTGAAGGATATTCGTACCCTCTACTGAAATGATGTAAATGAGTTACGCAAGCTGCCCAGTCGCGCCGCAAGTCCGCAACCTACTTACATATACAGGTTCCACTTTAAACCACAATATCTCAATATTATAATTATACATTTCTTGAGGTAAACGTTAAGAACAGCAGATATGAGCCTCATAATTAGAGGGTAATACTGCATTTTGAAA
This sequence comes from Calycopis cecrops, assembly GCA_001625245.1. Classification (NCBI taxonomy): domain Eukaryota; kingdom Metazoa; phylum Arthropoda; class Insecta; order Lepidoptera; family Lycaenidae; genus Calycopis; species Calycopis cecrops. The sequence continues at coordinate 212,323 of LUGF01033118.1, read as the reverse complement.
ATAACAATGTAACATGACTTGTTTAGTATCTGTCTTGCAGATTAGTGTTGCAAGTTTATGTCCAGTTCAGATACTAATTGCTTGTCTAGGAGATAACGATAAGGATTCTAATTTGACTCCACTTGTCTGCTTTTAGTGTAATTAAAAAAAAGACTTAAGTTACTGTGATTCTTCCAATCTATCCAGGTATCAAAACCTTATTCTCTCCGAAAATTGTTGATAAACATACTGAATAGAAGAATCAGGAAAAATATTAATATTACATTACGTCTTTACCAATTGTATTTTTAAGTTAATTGACTCCTAACCTCTATTTTGGACCACAAATTACTGACCTGAAGAATCTATAACTAAAAGAAACCTCTTGTTTAATCAATTTCTGATTGAAATCTCTATATGAGGTCAACTTGTGATTGGAAAATTGAAATACAACCGTTGCATTATTGCATGCAACTTGATTTCTGTTTCTGCTTTGGCTTAATTTCCATGACAAATCGCTTCAGATTCACTATAGCCATAAAAATTTGCACAATAGAATAAGAAGAAGCTTTTTATTTCATACTACATTACTATATTAACCAGTTCATTCCTTTTAAATGATGTTAAATTCCATCTCGAATCTAAATCTATGGGCAAGAGAAATGGAATGTATAGAAGCCGTAACCGCGATTACATACGCGGATAATCTATCCAAAAGATAAAATTATTTTTTTAGACAATAAGGGCCGGTTTTTCAATCGTCAAATAAAAATTAACCCTAGGAATAAATTATTCTCATCGCCCTCAAAAACGACATAAAAAATGAAACAGAGATAGTTTATTCCTAGGGTTATCTTTTATCTGAGGATTGAAAAATCGGCCCTAAATATATTATTTATGTTATTCTAAATTTCATCATCAACTATCCAAATCCATTCATCAGTTTTTGCATGTAGGAATAACAACATAGGTAATGTACAAACATTTTATTAGTATAAAACAATAGTTCCCTTGATAGTTGATATACATTTAACTCGTTCACTCGTGTAAAAAACCGCGGCACGGCTACTAACTTATAAAGACTAAAAGAGTTGTTATCTGAAGATAAAACTGAGTACTTGTAGGTACTCAGTTTGATTTCCTAATGTGTACGGATAGCAACTTCATTGCTTTGATCGCGGGCTCCGTTTTAAATTCAGGTCACCAGGGAAATCTTGTATTTTGGTAGATATACTTAGAAAACTAACCCATTGACCCTTATTAAATATAGCATTTTTCTTGTTTGAGAGAAAGAGAGAAGAATTTCGTGTACGTAAACAAACGAACAGTCAAATCACTTAATGGCGTGTGTCTTATTACAGCCATAAACTTTCGCTACGCTACTTAGTAATAAATAATAAGTTGCTTCATCGTTGGCACCAGCCTAAATCGCCAGCAATGCGATAATAGCATCAAAGCCAACAAAAACTATAATCACAGAACTAAAGCCAAGAGAGCCTCCACAGAGTCGTGATCCAAAAAGAGGACCGGCTTGTCAGTCATAGTCAATCGTGACTCGGACCACGCTGTTAGTTCGATAACCTGGATATACTTTTCTTTGCCACAGCGTTTTCACGTATTTGTGGTACACAATTAGTAAAGGATTGCTTTAATCTATACTGATATAATAAATCTGAAGAGTTTGTTCGTGTTGCTGTTGAACGCGCTAATATCTGCAGGTCGAACTGAAAAATTATTTCAGTGTTGGATAGTACGTTTATCGAGGATGGCGATTTACTATCACGCTACTACGAATAGGAGTGAAATATGCCGGTTATGTGTATATTTGTAAACGTATCACACCACGTCGGCGGTCAGAGGAGATGTATAGAAAGACAATATGATGAAAGAAGTGGAAATGAGAAGTCAAGCTGTCCCTAGTGTACCTAAAAATCTAGAAAAGTTATTGTAAACTCTTTAAGATTATTGGCCAGTAAAGTGAAATTAAAAGAAATGGTATCTTACAAAAACCCAAATCTCGGTAATTACAATAAAACAAGTACTTTATTACATCACGGCTTCTTGTGCAGTTTCTCACGAAAGTAATCCAAAATAAACCGCTATGTAATCCGTTAAATGCTGCATTGTCAAAGATAACAAAAAATGCGTTCCGTTTTTTTTTCTGGGGCAAATTAGCAGTTTAAGGCAAATGCTACTGACGCTTCAGTACCCGTATAACCTAGGTTAGGTTTAATGCTGCCCTTTATAAATCCCTCCGAATTGACCAAAGGGACTTTTTTTTTTAGATAGATCTACGCTAAGGGCTGAAGGCCAGTGCAGATCATCTGTATGAGAGGCGAGTGCCCTAAGGTAGCTCGAGCCTCTGTGTTTGTGGTCGATGGGGGTGCAGACCCCCCTTCTTTCCCAGCTAGTCTGGGAGGAGGCAAACAGGAATATTGCGATTAATAGGTTATACTATTATTATCTTGGCCAGGAGGACAGCCGGTGTCCTCCTCCAGCCAAAGGGACTGTCACAAGCAGCACGAATAAAGACGGCATGATTCCTCGCCAGTGTTACGAGTAGGGTTGCCAACATTTTTTGATCGAAATATAGTATTTAGCCAAAAAAAAAATAGTACGCTCCAAAAAATATAGTACATTTTTTTATAGTATACGGGGGCAAACCAGCAGTCAGAGCCATTTTTCATGACTACCGTTGCCCATAGACATCCGCATAGAGATAAACAAATGCGTTACCATCCTTCCTCCTCCCACCTCCATGGGCCACCGGCTACTTAGAAACCGCACGAAACGCGACAGCACAGCTGTCACTTTACACCAGTCTCGTGTAACCGAGAGGTATCACCCCGGTCGTGCTGGCCCAATTCGGCTACATGCGTGCAGCGTGGCACTACCTCTTCCTAATTTCTTACATTAGTAGGGAGGAATTAAAAATAGACCTTATATTTTTACTTATTTACTTCTTATAAAAACTATATTTCTTTGCACTTCTTGCATTTTTTGACCCACTCAGGTTTATATTTTTATTTTACTAATTTTAGTGTTGCAAAATATAAACATTGAGCTATTGTACCTACTGAAATATAGTATTTTTAGCGTACTATATATTTCTTCAACAGTATATAGTACGGAGGCCCTAAATATAGTACAATACTATATATTATAGTACGGTTGGCAACCCTAGTTACGAGTATGTGAGCGAGAGGTACTTTCCCTATCGTGCCGGCAAACATTGCTCTACCTCTTTAACTTGCAAACATTGCTCTACCTCTTTAACTGTACTAATATTAGAAATACGAAACTTTGCATGGATGTATGGATATTTGTTAGATATAAAAAAACTACTGATCATACATAAACTATAGAAATGCTTTCGCGCGTGTTTTGTCTGTGATACGAGTATTGCTTGAGAAACCGCTAGACGCTGCTAGTAAGGCATGAAAGATCCTGCATTTACATATGTACTAAAAATTAACATCACAGATAAGACAAAAGGAAGTGCCTCCACGTTCCTAGAAGCAGTAATGTTTCATTCACACACGGTAGCCGATAACGTATGTAAGACTACACCGTGACTCAGACTCAGGTGACGAACTATAAACACTTGTCGAGACTTATTACTCGTAGATATTTATGATAACTTCAAGTAGTGTGACGTTATATGATCCGGTTTGTCGACTAAACCTGCCTATGAATGGCCAATTACTTCGCGCCGGTAAAATGTCAAAAAAAAGTGCTTGTCCTATTGAGCTATTCCCCATAGCTGCAATTAAACAATTGTGCTACTATTGCAAATTTGATTGAATGTTATACCTACTCTGTACCTTTTTCTGACGCTGGGTAGGTAATACATTTAAATTTTCCCTGATTTGGGGAAAACCTAGAGGGTATGTGGGACTCGAAAGCTTAGACAAAATTCCCCCTACCCACTAAACCACGGGAACGCGACGCAATAACATACAACCACGACAGCTACTCTGTACCTCCTATGAAGGATAAAAATATCGTTACTACAAAAAGGTAAATGTGACATCATCTGTAAGTCCGAATATATTTTTGAGTTCGATTTTAAAACCTAGAGTAAAACACATTCGAGAATGACAGATTTGTGTCCACCTAGACTCTTGTAGGTGATTTTAAACTGATTGTTCAATAAAAATTAAAAACAATAAACTAGACCAATTAATCTATCTAATGAACTTTTTGCCCAATAACAGCTTCGACAATGACCTTTATTTCTACGTAGGCATAGACCCACGCGTATATCGTCAGACTCAGATCCTTTTATTGCCTCGTTTTGTTGAAACATCGGCACACACATCATGAGTAATTTATTTTTAGGAGAATAAACAATATTTAAAGCCCGTGCAATAAAAAATCGTAGGAAACATTTCACGTAATGTTATGCTTTAAAAGCGTCAATTGTTACGCTTTACCGCACTTATGTCGCACGTTTCTTACGCAGCATTCACTTCAGAACCAGGAATCTTCGTTTTTGTTCCGATGCTGACATCGCTAACACGGAGTACGCTTCAACTCGCACTTGTCAGGTTTTATTCTTGCTCTCTGATCACTAGAGGTAGGCAAGTTATTTCACCCACATTTACTACACCATGGAAAGTGAACAGGAATATATTGTGTACAGTTACGACTCATTATCCATTACAAGTTACAAGAGTAGCCATTACTACTCACAGTAGCTTACCATATACATTGAATGATGACTACTGATTTTTTTTTTTTTTAGTTAGAACTATGGTTGGGCTGAAAGCCAGTGCAGCTTCATCGATATGAGTGGAGGGCACCCTGGGGTTAGCTCAAGCCAATGTATTTGTGGTCGATGGGGGGCAGAGCCCCCCTTCTTTCCCAGCTACTGGGAGAAGGCAAACCGGACTATTGCGATTAATAGGTTACACTATTATTATCTTGGCCGAGGACAGCGGGTGTCCTCTTCTCCCATTACTGATTTGTATTTACCGACTTACTACTTGCACAGTGAAGTTACACTACTATGAAAACGGTAACAAACTAACAAACTATATGATAACGAAGAAAGTAACCATTCATTGGTGTAGGTTTCACTTGCAAACCATTGTTCTGGCACAAATGATTCGTGAAGATCATGAGAACTAAGTATGTACCTACAACATACTTATTATATGACCTAGGTATATGTCATATGCGTTATTACTATTATCTAGTCTACAGATAATCTTTTAAGAAGTTGTTTCAAGCACGACCGGAGAGTTACCTTTCGCTCACATTCCACCACCTACGGAAGGATGGAAGAAAGCAAGCAAGCAAGGAAAAAAGAAAGAACGCGACAGCACACGCTCTTTGTTGGCTTTCTCTCTCTCTCTCTCTCTCTCTTTGCTCAACAACAAGACCTGACTCCCCTAGCTCCAATGATCGTATTGTAAGATAATTAAGGTGTGAACGACCTGTTATCTGAACTGTGGACCGTTGTAACAGTTAGCCGCGGTCGGCTGGCCCTGAGTCCACTTAGCCGGCTCTAATGGCATAGTGAACCTTGCGGTGAACTGATTTACTGGTCGCTAGTTAGCTTGTTAGTGGCCTGAATATGGTACTTGGGCGCAGGGGCTCGGCCCAATTCAGGATGTATTTTAGTGGGTTAGGTGGCGTTTGGCACAAAAATGATGCCCAAATTGTGCCAAACGACACCTTTCTATTTTTTAGAATGTTACTTGGTGTCGTTTGGCACAAATTTTATTTGACAGTTCACATATTAGATTTGACAACCAGGCTGGCGCAGTGGTACAGGGCTCGGATAAGTGGAGCATGTTCCGTCAGGGGTCGCGGGTTCGAATCCCGTCTTGGTCATGGATGTTTATATATGTATTGTATGTATTTCTATAATAAAAATCTTAAATATATAAAAATTTCTTATATTTATAAAAACGTATTAGATATATTCCGTTGTCTAGTACCCGTAACACCAGTCCTTACGGTACTTAGCACTGAGCTAGGCTAACGAGGTTTGTAAAGTTTACATATATTTTTTTATTTATAAATAAACCATTGTATTTATCTTGCCACCTCATCTTCACCACTCTTCGCCTGGTACCTCTTGCTCACCGCAAGAGGTACCCCGGTCGTGACCAATTCGCTTACAATTCAAGAAGCCACTACCTCTGTTTCCAACGACTACTGAACTAAGCATATTGGTTTTCTGTAGCGCCACAGTCTATACCAGTCTTTCCTAAAGTGGGCGTTAACGCCCCCTTGTGGGCACTAGATGCTCAGAGGGGGCCGGTAGGGGCCAGAAACGACATAATTGTCTTTGAATATCAAGGTGTAATAACTAATAAGGGGGCATACGAAGTAACTGATTTTCAAAGTGGGCGTTAGACGAAAAAGTTTGGGAACCTGTGGTCTATACTGAGTTTGACACACTATTCTGTTCCACCTCGATCCCGTTAGACAGCGCATAAACCATTTTGGCCTGCGTTAAAAAAACTGTGTTCTCTACACGAATAATCGCAAAAAACGTAGCAAAAGAATTTGCTCGTTATTTAGCTTCCATTGTACGGACTGTCAAACTTATTATACATAAAAAGTGAACACAGTTAAACACAGAACCCCTCATATCCAAAGCCGGTTGAAAATGAAAGCTGTGAGTCAGTCCTTTATCTCTGCAGTAGAGGCAGGTATTCAGCATGTTCACAGACGCTCATTAAGTTACGATGTAATTATACAACTAGCATCTAGAAATTACTTAACGACCTAGTAATAGAGGAGGCAGCGTCGGTATTCGTAACCACCATGGTATCTAAATGGTACACCCATTCACAAAAGAATCTTGTTCTTGACTACGTTTGCTAACTACACACACCGCAATAAAACAGTATTGGAATTAATTCTTCGTTACTGAATGAAATAATTACCCACCGTACTACTGGGGGTACGGGCGGTGGTACAGTGGGTCAGGAACGAATGATATTGCTAACATGTTGCTTGAGGACAAGCCTTTTTGTTTTCCGCCTACCATCGGTCCTGGTAGGTATTTTTTTAAGGTATAGGGGGCACACGAGAATCCAAAATAATTTTAAATTTAGCGGGTGGTAAACCATTGGTTGCCCTGCAGTGATTGAGAAATTTTATTATACCTACGTTGTGATCTGTGCTATTGAGAATAATATAAAAGTGGTCCCTTGCCAAAAAAGGTTGGGAACCCCTGCAGTAGTGTGCTAAACGCGGGCTCTATTACCTATAAGACAATAGTGGATTACTGATTAAAACCACAGCAATTGCCATTGGCCGTCGTAGCTGACAGGTCCAGGGTATCTGAAATAGGGACTGCTCACTGGTCAGAAAACAAAATGAATAAGTACACCTTTGAATTTTCAAAACGTGTGACAAGAAATGAAACGTTTTCGATAGTTGGACTATCTTGTTGGGATGTTATCAGTGTTTACAGATCTTGACACTGTTTTGATAACCGTCCTAATTAAACAGCTAGGTGTGTCACACTACCACGACACGGCACTTGTGTCATTGTATATTTACTTCACGACACTCTCAGCTTCACCTGTATCGACATATTTATTTGTATTTGTAAGTTCTAACGGTAACTTTGAACAGAAAATCCTCGTCATTCTTGAATATTAGAATAAATATTCGTAAATTAACTAGAAAATAATTGACGACCAGGCTGGCGCAGTGGTACAGGGCTCGGATAAGCTGAGCATGTAGCGCCAGGGGTCGCGGGTTCGAATCCCGCCTGGGTCATGGATGTTTATCTATATTATATGTATTTCTATAATAAAAATCTTAAATATATAAAATTTCTTAAATTTATTAAAACATATTAAATATATTTCCGTTGTCTAGTACCCGTAACACAAGTCCTTACGGTACTTAGCACGGGGCTAGGCTAACGTGGTGTGCAAAGTCCACAGATATTAGATATCCACAGATATTAACTATTGACATTCGCTTATTTCTGCAGTCGGTTGAAACGGAGCATTAGGATTAGCAACGGCTTCATTACAGCCGAGATAGGTCCGAAGGAGCGGGAACAACCGTTTATGTACCATAAAAAATTAAACAAGCCACGAATACAATAATGTAAGAGGTAGTGCCACAATGCATACTTGCATGCAGTCGAATTGGGCCGGCACGACCGGGGAGGTACTTCTCGCTTACACGAGACTAGCGTAAAGTGACAGCTGTGCTGTCGTGTTTCGTGTGGTGTGTAAGTAGCCGGTGGCCCATGGAGTTGGCAGGAGAAAGGAGGGCAGCGCATCTGTATAGCCTCTATGTGGATGTTTGTGGGCGTCGGTAGCATGAAAATGGGTCCGGCTGCTCGTTTGCCTTCCTATATCATAAAAAAGGTGCAGAAAACCACGTGTTACATACATGACATTACATATAAGAAAAAGCCCATGACAATACCTAGATACCAATAAGTTTGCTCTATTTATGGGTAAGATGGTGCAAGTCAACCCCCTTGCGTCTGCATCCCGTCATATTATCTACTTCATCACCTGCGCTCTTTTTTGTCCACAGTATAAAATAGAGCTGTCAATTAACACAATGGGATATTGGCCACCTTGACATGAGTTTACTGCGGTTCCATGTTAGGGCTACCTTACTGTTTTGTCCTACATCTATTTTATTACAACGCGAAGCAAACGCCACGCGTTATTTGCGAGCGTTTCGAATAGTACAGGCCTACAGCGTACGAAAAAGGTAAAAGGACGGAAACGCATTTACATAATAATATCCGCTAAATAGTTACTTATTAGCATGTGATAAAGCAGTTCATTTACATCTACGAAGGCCACAAATCGCTAAATATAAAATTTAATATAAAAATCTACCCAATCGGTTTTATTTAATAGGAAATAAATATTCATCATAAAATTTCCTAGATATAGTGTAGTGAGTGTAATCTCATGTGGAACATAAAAACTAGTTTTTTATGCTACCTTTTTGGTATTTAAAGTAGACATAAGTTTTTTATTAATTTAAAATGTCGTCGGTGTGTACACATTTCTAAGTATCAAAAAGGATCAGTACAAACAAGGCCACAACCTGTCCGGGGTAACATTCACCCCACGTCTGGGTTTTTCTAACCCTAACCGGTTTTGGATGACGTGGGGAGAGAAAGCATTTTGATGTGTGGTATTGCGTTACATGTGATAATTTTACAACGGTCACTTTTGAATAATCGTTGCCAACGGCATCATCACCCTCCCTCTGCTGTTGAATTTTTTATAATCTATAAAGAATGCAAGTGGACCGGAAATGAAATGAAAAAGTTTTTACTTATTCAAAATAGAATTATAGGAATTGCTTTTTGAACGTCAACAATCAAATCTACTCCGGTTCAATCCTAGCCCTGTCTTGAGAAGAACCGGCAAAACAAACTCAGCGGGTCTCATGTTGTGATGAGATGTAAAATTAAAAAATATAAAAATACAAATACATTTGCATATTATTAATTGCATAATACAATACAATTTATGAATTTACAATAATTATGGTACAGAAACAGCCTGGGAGGAGGGTACTAAACTATTGACCGTCGCCAATGGACATTCGCATTAATATTATAAATACATATTACCTCTCCAATAGGCCACCGGAAAATTACACAGCACACGAAAAGCGACAGCATTTCTGTCCGGCTGTATTATGTTCAGCTAGGGTTACCGTCGTGGTAGTGCCGGCTAATACGGCTGCAATGCAGCATGGCGACCGCGACAAAGGCATTTGAAGGCCCATTTTAAAAACAAATGGCCACAGGCAAATAATTCTAAACCAAAGTCTGCGTTTGGTAATGAACACGTATCGTAAATATCGATACTACAAATTCCACGCAAAAGCAGATCCAGTTCGTAAGCATCAACCGACATACCTAGATATTCCAGGTTCCAAACAATAAATAGAAATCAAACATCTTAGCGTTCACGGAAACCTACCTACCTAGGTCACAATAAAAAGCATCATCTAGTCTGCCAATGTTGTGTAAAAGCCTAAAGCTTTTTGATAACGGCAGCCAATTTATAATCCTATCCAATTACAGCCTCGTTAGTGAAACAAGGTAATGATATTCCACCATTATTTCGTAAATTGATTGTCCTAAGACCGCAGTACTATCAAGCGACGTACAAACCGTGATAACCCACTTTACTTGGACACGGCAGGAACTACCAACACAAATTATACCTATTATTTATTCTAGTAACGGTTACTCGAGGAGCTCTGTTTAGATTTTTTAATTGTAATAGTTAGCGGGAGTTCTTTTACACTAGGGTTAATGATCAATAAGAGCCTTTTGGTGACTATCAAAGTATCAACGCTCAAAAATAATGGCCCCTTAGACCCCGTCCAGATTGAGCGAATCGCGCGCGTATTAGGCCTGATTACAAACAATTTAACGAGGTGGTCGGGGTTCAAGTCCCTCACGAGTCGTGTTTCTTTTTTATCTCTTTCTTTTTTTACATTATTATGTTGCACATTAAATATAATAAAAAAGTACTGAACTATATTTATTACTATTTACTAACTACGTTTTGAGGGACTTGAACCCCGACCACCTCGTTAAATTGTTTGTAATCAGGCCTAATACGCGCGCGGTTCGCTCAATCTGGACGGGGTCTTAATTGTAGTGCAGATGTGTGGCTCTTTTTCCCGGTAAAGGTCCACAGCCCACAACCGATAGTACAGCTGTAAATTTTCGGGATTATATGTAGATGTAAGCGAGAGATACTTCCACGGTCGTGATGAAAAAATTAAACTAAATGCAGCAAGGCACTACCTCTTACACAAATAGTACGACGTAGAGCCACACTGAGTGCTGCCTCACCTTTACGTAGAGACACAAATGATTGTAAAACTTCTATAAGACATGTACCAGAATCTCAAGAGACACTTAAGCAGTTTAGGGCTAATAAATTAAACCAATATAAAATTAAAACCTGCAATGGTTACAAAGATGAAAGAAAATGCAATAATTGAGGCCAACTTGTTCGGAAGCTGTCGGCTTCCTAATGCAATGATTTAATTACTCGTGTCTCCGGGAGAGGTCAGGCCGGCGCCTTTGCCATCTGCCGTGAATCACCACGCAAGTAGGGCACGCAGATTGAATCTCGCGATAACAAATTTTTGTATACTTTCTCGATTGTCCATTTTCGCTCTTGGAATTAACAGTTGAAGACCACAATCGTTATATTATCTTTATTCGTGTATATATATAGAGGCATCTTTTATTTCACGTCAGACGACAATCATTATAAATGATTTAAATATGTTGCTTCGGATGTGCTATTGAAGGACGAAGGTTCTCGACATCTGAATGTCGCCTATTTTCTTAAAAATTGTTTACCGATGATCCCTAAACATAAATAAAAAATGAGTCTTAGAAGTTAAGAGTTCAAAAATATTTTATCGTACTATAAGCGATATTTTATATAAATAATGTAATAAGTAAAGCTGTCAGGGCATTAGTTACGCCAAGCGTGAAGCGATAGACGGCACAAGTGCATCGAATAACGCAACACAGGTTTGTTACACCTACACTTTACAACTTCAGTTGTGTGGTACTGCAGTTAAACAAAATACGTAGTTACTATTGAGAAAAAATATTTACATTGCACGGCCAAACCACTCAGGTCAGTTCTCCTGATGATGAACACCGACGCCCATAGGCACGAAAGCAGATGCTATGCAGATAGGTTGCCTTTTTTCGTTTCAATTCCTACTTCTATTCATCCCGACTCTTTTTATTCTATCGCTTTCTAACAAAGATAATAAATAATAACAATTAATTTTAGCTATTCTTAAACCATATTTAAGATGCATCTCTCGTCAGCAGAAAAGAAGATGTCCACCTATCGACCTTGTACCTTTATAGACTAAAATCTATCCTCGAATCAGAAATCCCCCGAAAGTCGAACTCATAATAACCACAGCTGTGTTATGTGGTATTTCTACATCATAGTACAGTAAAAAACAGCTTATTCAGGAGTGGTCTTCACTCATTTATCGAATAATCACTTTTATTTCCTACTCATTACTCATTGAAATCTGATTACACATAGTAAACAAAGATATGGCGGTGTGTACCGAGACCATGTGTGTGTGACGTTAAGTTTACGTACGTGATGTACGCCCAATGTGATCGACCTCGATTTTCAATGCGAGGACACAAGCACTGGCATTTTGGCATGATTTTGTCGGTTATTGTCTTACTATCAGTGGCGTATAGATCGGGGCCGGTAGTTCATCGGTTGGGGCCCTATTCCTTTGCCCCGTTAGGGAGCTGATGCGAAAATGTGTTGTTAGTTATACCGACGTAGAGCTTAACTAATGAATATTTCATCTGTAGGCACTGTTCTTCGACCGGGGCCAGCCGTGGCATTTTGCCGAATTGTAACCCCATTATTACGCCACATTATCAACCTTTACCAGTCCATGGCTGACCTGTTGAGCCTGATATGCCCTTTGGAACAAACGCTGATACGTCCCATCTTCTACTGGCATCTATCCCAGCATATGTAGCCACCTATAGTGTAGTCGCTCTTTTGTACCGCCCAGCCTACACATTTGCTTTCGATGCTCATGATTGTAGTGTTAACCGTGATAAGCCGAAAGCGAAAACGTAAAATATAGTATCAAAGCACGTGAACAAATCAATAAAACAGGTGAATTAGATATCGCTTTATCGTAGTTGGAATAATTTTATCGGGTATTATATTTATCAATTGTTATCGACAACGGGGACACCAGATATACCATGGATACTGGCCTTAAAATAATACTTATAAGTACCTGTACATTTGTACAATACGCGTCGTCAGATTCGCACAGTTCCGTTAAAGAAAGTAGCAAATGCCATAACAATGAATCATCAAGGATTTTGCAAGACACAATCGTACGATATTTGAGTTTATTAAATTAAATAAATAGACTTACATTAAATAATGTGTACTTACATTAATTATTAAATTAGGATGTATGCATAGGGCCAGGAATCAGTTATCACTATTCCAACATACCATTACACTTAGCTAATTATTATTATGAAATATTAGAGCAAATAAATTAAGACTAATGACGGATTAATTGTGTTTTTTTGATATTTCTTAGCTAAAAATGTAAATTTCTTTTATGGTGCTGAGATGGCTTAATTTTAAAATAGACTGAGCTACGAAGAAATTATAAAGGAGCGGTATAAAGGAGGTATGAAAGAGATAATGCAATTTCCAATTAGAATCTCATTCAGATAAAAAATATTTTAATTAGATTATGGCAAAGTATATGACTTTAAAATAAAATATTATAATTCAGAATCATGACTCAAATCATTATAATTTAAAAATACCGTAGGGAATAGATTTAGGGTTGTAGTAGCGAAAATGTCGGAGTTCGCGCATCACGCGCGACACTTCACAGATTCGCGGGTTCAAATACAACTAGTAAAGTGCTAATTTATTTTTATTGGTATTGGATCAAATCGTATGTAGAACTAAAGTAACAAACAGTTCTATCAATTTCAAAAAACTGTAACAGGAGTAAAAAGAATTACCATCTCCATTCTGGAACTCTACATTTTTTGTAACTCTACATTTTTTGTAACCAGTTACCAGACATACTCATGTCCAAGAAAAGACTTACTCTAATAGGATAAAAGTACACACTCACCACAGCTACAAGTCTCCCTCGAACTGTTATGCCGATCATAGGCGCGAACTTGACCTCTACACCTGGTTCGACCACCAACTCGGCCTCTCTCTCCACGAGCAAATCATCTCGCAAAAGATATGGACTTCCATCAGACTTCCAAACAGTTCGTCCTCCCGCCAGTACACCACCTGACAATTCCGTCAGACCTGATGATTTATTTAACATGTAAGGGTCCGTCTCCCCGACCCTCACTTCTTGACCAACACAACACAAGAAACACAAAAACAAAACCACAGTCCTCCACTTGTATTTTGTATCGCTAAATTGACTATGTCTTTTTTGAACCCCCATTTCTTTGGAACTCATCTTTTCATATTTTCTAAACAATCATTCTGTTCGCTTTGTTTTATTTTAACATTATCTATACACGGCACAGGTACACAAATGTTTTCTAATGTAGTACATGTTATCACTATCACTTTCCCACCGGTTTAATCTAACAAGATTTAAATATAAATAAATTATTTATTACTTTATCCTCGCATTTAAAACTTATAAGTTATACGTCTTATTCTAATAAAAATAATCTGACAAAGGTGGGGCTATTAACACACGGAAAACAAGCGAACGCGCGCAACAGCGAGACCGTTGAACAAAGTTGTATAGCCGGTTTTGTACATAAAATTCCCTCCTCTCTACCTTCCCTCCGGTGTCTTTTGTTTTGTATGAAAATTGAAAAGCGTCCTCTTTACTAGTTCACTCACAGACCGTCGTATACTCATTCGTTCATCCGTATTCCCTTCACCGGCAAAGTGTGGCCAGCCTTAAAATTATATATATAAGAAGGAAATGCAAAATATATATTAAATCTAAAGTTTAATTTACATAATCATATTACAAATAAATTCTATTATTTTTATTATTTGATAAATGACACAAAGAAATACAAAACAAAGCAGTGTGTTATAATTTGCATACATCTAAATTTTAAAATGTCATCAATATTGTGGCCACAAAAATTAACTATCGCCATAGTACGTTAATAAGGATAAAACTATGTGCAATAATTCTACAATGACATTTATCATTTTTATTGTTTGCCATTGATTTAAGAACCACCGCAGACGTAGATTTAAATGGACTGATAGTGTAATTGGACTCCTAATGTAAATTACGTAAAATATAGGTCCGATCGATGTAATGTGTCCAACATGTGCCATTACATAGAATCGATCGGTATCGGCCGATTAAAAAGTTTTATGGGCTACGCCTTCAATTTTCTACTAAAGTGCTGACCAACAATCGGTTCAAGCTAGTTAGTCTAGCACTACTTGCGTTGTCAGAGAACATTTGAATTACATATAATACATTATTGAATATTGAACGTATTGATTAAATATAGTTCATAGAAATTAGTTTACTCAACACATACACAGCATGTTGGACAATTCGCGTTAATCGTCGACCAACCCACAACATTAAAAATATTTGCTATTTGCACGTGGAAGAAAACATGAGGTAATAAACGGAATTCTAAATTAACAGATATATATAAGTGAAATGTATGTGTATTAAAATGGTCTTTAATAAAATTTAATCTTCTTGCTGAAGTGCTACTCATCGTGTAAAAATATAAAGTACGTTTTAACCATAATTTACAATATCCAGATTTAAATATATTAATGTATTTAATGAATATTTAGCTAATGCAACCACGTCATTTGTTTTCACAATAATAATTTATATTGAAATATGTTTGTGTTACCAGCGCCCTCACTGTGGAAATACTATTATTGATAACTGGCAAGTTGACACTGGTAACATTATATAAAATGCTCATTCATTCTTCCTTTTGGGTCGATGAATAGATCAATCTGACAAAATTATTCATTTACTCCATTGATTTTATTTAATTTCGTTTAAAAATACACAGTATTTGTGTACAAAATTAATTATATTTAATAGTAAACGCAATAATCGATCCCGTCGACTTGAGTTATACTTCATAAAATACGTAAGTACTTTGTAAAACTTACTTAATTTTTTCGGTGGCGTGGCATCGTTATTGATGCGACGACATTTTGATTCCCTCCTATTTATCTGCTATAAGCCGCAAGGAGTTTATAAAGTGTTTTATTGTTTGCTTTTAGAAAATAACACCATGAGCCAAGGGGGTACTCGCGTATATGTCGGTGGATTAGTGGAAGGCATTAAAAAAGAAGATTTAGAGCGGGAATTTGACAAATACGGCAAACTAAATTCTGTATGGGTTGCACTTAATCCCCCAGGTTTTGCGTTCATTGAATTTGAAAACATGCAGGAGGCTGAAGATGCTTGTAGCGCTATGAATGGTTTTGAGATGCTTGGTGCGACCTTAAAAGTTGAGTTGTCGAGAAAGAGAGACGGACCGCGTAGAGGCGGTGGCAACTTCAGAGGCGGCCGGGGCGGTGGTTTCAGAGGACGCGGTGGTTTTGGAGGCCCCGGTGGTCCCGGAGGAAGGTCGTTCGGAGGTGGAGGTGGACGGCCTTATAATCGCCAGGGTAACGGCTATGGCTCCGGTGGTAACGGAGGGGGTGGAAACTTCAGATCTAGGTCACCTCACTCTCGGTTTTAATTTTAATTTAGTTCATAGTTAGGTTTAGTGTTATTGTTATCTGAAGCCTTCCAAGTGTTTAAATTTAATGTCGCTAAATACTGGGGGTTTAATGCTGTGAAGAGTGATTCCTGCACCAAAGGACCATTTGAGGTAAGGATTCAACCTTTTATCATATTCTGGTAGTTAGACATGTACAAAGTGTGCCTACTGTTTTTAGGTTATATCACATTTTCACAGTGTATTTTAAATATTGTTACCTATTCACATTCACATGCATATGAAATTCCAGATGCATATTATACATTTATTTTATTAATTACTAATTTGCTAGTTTTTATTTTAATAGTCTCCTAGATATTAACTTTTTGACCAAATGATCAGTACTAAGCTTTCGAACTCAGTACTATTCGAGTTGAATGATGTCAATTATAATTATGTTTTTTATGTTCCAAAGATAAATTGGCTCCCTTACGGCTTTTAGTTTACTTTATTCTTTGCTTGTGTACTATATGGGATACTATAGTAGAATAATAATTATTACCGTACCAATCAGTTAATACAATATAGACTGTTTTACACAAACTATATGAGGATCCTGTTACATAATTTCTATGTGAACATTTAAATACTGCCCTTTCGCTAATATTTAAAATACTAAGTATTGAATAGATTTAAAGTAATTTTTTACTATAAAATACAACATACAATGATTAAACTATGTTTTTTGATCTTACGCAGTGGAAATTGAGTATTCATCTTTGTCATAGCCTCGTGTATGGAGAAAAAAAACCATGATGGGTTTAACTATACACTACATCCTTCCATGCAGCTTACTCTTG
>LUGF01033118.1:145355-160662 GCA_001625245.1 Calycopis cecrops | reverse complement strand
AAGTATTATATTAATTATTATAAAGTTGAAATTCATATGACACATAAACTGCGCTCCGCTTCGCTGCCCTTCGCCGCGCTTTTGGTGTGAATTGACCCTTATACGATACCGGCGTAATGTAGCCGGTGGCCCGTGGAGGGGGCATGAGGGAGGGCAGCGCATCTGTTATAATCTGTATGCGGATGTCTATGGGCATCGGTTGTCAGAATTGGCTCTCAAAAAAACACTCGAAAAGAATTACCCTCCTTTGAAGCTGTTGGGTAATAAAAAGCGGTCATAGCTCATTAACATGGGACATTTTTATTTGCTCGCTCGCAGCCTCGGGCTGCGTAATAAATAAAATTTGCCAACCGGCGAAGCGTTTCTTAATCTATTAATATTCTGCTACCATTTTTCCATCAGCTTGATAATAATCCTTATTCCATTTTATCTCAGTCTATCTTATCATGGATATAGAAGTCTATGGGCTGATTTAAAGACTTAAATAGCTATTCTATACTTAGTTCTTAACTTCCACGCACATTGATTTGTTATTGCGTCTAACCGGTACCATGAAATTAATATTCCAATTAATTTGGCACTTAAGTTCTGATATACTAAACGGGATACTTGTTTCAGAGTTTTGCGTTTGTTACACATATTGTAATTGCTTTACGGGTTTTAACACGATGATATATTAAGATACTAGCCAAAATATATACCTTTGTTTCTTGTTCGACGTTTCGACTGGGTTACACCAGCCGTGGTCCCGAGCCGACTGCTTCTCCCTCTTTATGCGTATCCACCTTTTCTCGTTTACATGATACCCATTTCTCTATAGTACCTGGTACGTGCCTCATCTCTTTATCGAGGTGTAGCTCGCTCTCTGCGATCCTGAACACCTGAGTTGTGTTCCGCGGTGTTTCTAACATTTACCATGAATCGGACAAAGTGAGGGTAGGTGCGCCTACTTTTCATTTATAATGAGGGTAGTTGTTTGCATCAATTTCACGTCACATCAGCGGCTGTCATCACTTCGCATCAGTCGGCTCGGAACGACGGCTGGTGTAACCCAGTCGAACCGTCGAGCAAAAGTATATGTTTTGGCTAGTACCCTAATATCTTATCGTGTTAAAACCCGTAAGGCTGGTTTTAGTGTCACGCAGACCGTCCGCACGGATCGCTCCGCGCATGCCGAACTGTATTACAGCTAGGGAGTGTTTTAAAGTATGTAATGCAGACGGGTCCGTACGGACGACCGCTCCGCGCGGACAGCTCCGTGGCACGGACGCGCCATGCGGACGGCTGCGGAGCTGTCCGCGCGGATGTCCGTACGGACGGTCCGCGTGACACTAAAACCAGCCTTAAAGTATGTAATGCAGACGGGTCCGTACGGACGCGCCATGCCGACGGCTGCGGAGCTGTCCGCGCGGACGGTCCGCGTGACACTAAAACCAGCCTTAAGTAAATCCAATACTAAACGGGAGTTTAATAATGCAACCTGTGACACCAGCCCTAGGTCTAGAAGTTCGTAAATGGTTAGTTAAGATCAAGAATCATTGGAATATCGGATGGGTGACCGTTTGGTGAAATTGCAAGTCTAGTATTGGTACTTTGAAAAGCGAGCTGTAGGTATCGGTAACCTCTTAATTAGAAAGAAAAGAGATTTTTTTTTATTGATTTACAAGTATTAACATCATCGCAATCTTACTAACATTATTAAAACGAAAGTTTGATTTTATGAGCTTACCACAATAATTAGTGATCTTTTTAAAACATTTTGTAATCTTTTTAAAACATTTTTTATCACACATTTTAAATTATTTTTCTTTCTCTCTACAATCGGTAAAAAGGCAGGTGATGATTTTTTTTTGGTTTTTTCTTAAATTTTTTGCAAAACATGTTACCTGCTGGAAACAAATTCGCTAATAAATTAAGCGTGAGAAAATATGATTAATTAATCAATTATTATTATTATTAATATGATTTTTTTGCATATCACAGTGCTATGGAGTATTTCAAGTCTTTTATTACTGTTTTGTCTCGATCTAATAAAATTAATTTAAATAATTCACCTTTCAATAAGCAACAATGTTTCTGGCCAGCCGCAATTCTTTTATATTCCAAAAATCCTGCTATAAATAGGTCAAAGTTTGCGAGCAAATGTTCCCGGCTGAAAAACAAGCGAATGGCCTCAAGTGAGACGAAGGTTACACCGCCGGTGAAGTTGTAAAAACTTTTAATAAGATCCCGGCGTCTCGACTATACTGCAATAAAATAGAATTTGATAAGAGACTGTAGCATTTTTTATATCTTATATTTTGACGGAGTAAAAAAAGGACGTACTTTCAGTAGTAATATAATTCAATGTATACTAACTATCCTTTAATGCCTGAAAATGTTTTTCTAATTCACAGGATGCCAAAATGTGTCAATAACAAAACTCTTTGATTGCCTGGACTTCTTTTTTATAAAAAAATATTTTTTGTATATTTGATTTGCATTTATTTACATTTAACCGGTTCCGGTCGGTTTAGTGTCGACTAGTTAACATCTATTTACCTATAGTGTAAGTCGACACTTAATTTCCACGTAAATCCTTTTAATTATTTACTTCTGTTTCCACTCCTAGCTAGTGTTATAGTGTGGTAGTGATGCGACTCGAGGCATGTTTTTACTCGAGTCACTCGAGTCAGTTTGTCAAACTCGTACTCGAGTGAAAAAATACCCTACTCAAATGAACTTGCATTCGAGTTACCGAGTGAACTCGAGTCACCGAGTGAGCTCAGTGCGTCACTCGAGTGAACTCGTCGCGCCGAGTAGGTAGGTACACGGGTCGCCGAGTGAACTCGTCACTCAAGTGACGTTTTTACTCGAGTATAACTCGAGTGAGGGAACAATCTTACTCGAGTGACTCGAGTCGCATCACTATAGTGTGTATATATATGCTTCTAATTTATTTCTAAGGGGCGCCTCTCAAACCGTATTTTGTAGTTTACTTGTCAGTCTTGATAGGTTAACCGAGACTCTAGCGGGAACTCGTAAAAGTCCTTTATTATTTGAATGTGATTAGTTCTTAAAGCGACGAGGTACAGTCGCGTGCTCTAGACATCTATACAGTCGGACATTTTCTAATGGCGCCCGTTGTATATGGCCATTGAAAGTTATGGGCAGGAGTGGTTATGGCGGGAGCGCAGGCGGCCGCCGTACATTTACCAAATGTAGCGGCGTTACGTTTATGGTGAAAGGCTTTGTTGGACGCTCATTTCTATCGCTTCGCCCTTTTGCCATTTTTATTGCTTTGTTAATGAATATTAACGATTTAGCGTGGGTACCGCTGGTATCGTTTTATTAGGGTTCCGTAATCGAGTGACCGACAAAATACTCGGTATCCAGCAGAGCATGTACACTTGAAATATCAACAATGGTCGCTACCGTAATATGTATAAGGAGTTACGAGCTTTTCAAACTATCTAAATAGATCTGGAAAAACTTGCTGACGGCCGAAATTAATGGAAAAAGATCCAGAGGTCAGGCCCAGCTAGTCAGATCAACAGTCTGCGTCACCGTCCACACTGCCGAAGATGGGACAATATGGCGAAAGATAGTTCAGGAGAAAGTAGTTGTATAAGGGCCAATTCACACCAAAAGCGCAGCGAAGGGCAGGGAAGCGGAGCACACTTTCAGTGTCATATAAATTTAAACTTTATTTTCATTACTGTAGTACTTAATGTCGAATTCTCACGACTTCCGCGCGGATTCCAGCGAATGCTCGAGCAGTCGCGGGCATCCGCGCGTCTCGTTCGAGTTTCTCATGCGATAATAAGTATTATAGAAATTATTATAAAGTTGAAATTCATATGACACATAAACTGCGCTCCGCTTCGCTGCCCTTCGCCGCGCTTTTGGTGCGAATTGACCCTTAACGATACTCAGTATTGAGGAAACCGAGAGAAGGAGGAGGAATCAAGTGACAAAGGAAACCCGATTAAATGCTTTCGATCGCGGTTTATCTATCCGGTGTAGGTTAATGTTTATTGAACGGAAATATGTAGACAAGTACTATCTCTATCTTCTACTTCGCACAAATAATATAAAGTAGTGAAAAATAAACTGTGTATCCGCTCCGATAGGACCGTGAGGTTGAATACATAAAAGTGCTGGCTTTTATTTTTGATTCTGGATGTGAGGAGAGAAAGGTGCGCAAGGAAGGTAAGCGGGCTAAAGCGTTAGGCTGGTATTACGCTTGATTGCTGCAACGCTGCTTCATACGATTTCACTCATAACTGTTTCATACCGCGAAGCTCAAATTGTTTAAGTAGTGAGAGACCAACCAAATAGTTATTTGTCTTTCGACCTTCGTTATTGAAAAATAAATAATTAAAATTCCAAATATCTTTCGATGATACTATCATACACATGCGATTCGCACTAGAGCGTTGCTTTTGTTTATTTCTCTTCTTCTATTTAAATATTAGTTTTCATCGCATGCCCAAACATTAAACAAAGTTTCCGTTATTTATATGGGGCCCCATCGGAATTATACAAGCCATAAAGCAAAATTAATTGTCTATTATAACATATTGACGGTTGCAAATCAATTTTTATTCGGAATCTCGATTTAGTTGTACAATTTGGCGATCCGCCAGAAGGTTCGGGATAACCGACCTATAAATAAGGTGAAAGAAATTATGAACCGACAGAAACGATACGTAAATAGCCGTTTACATTCCGTAAATATTGATTGGGTTAAAATATCGATGTTGGGCGATATTAGGAGTTAGATTTGGAGATAGTGCGATTATTGCACGATGCACGTGGAGGTACCTCCCGTTATGACGATACGGCCGCATAGTCTTCTTCGGCCTTCTTATGCTGTGGAAGCGAAGAGCACAACTTCATCTTCAGCGGATTGCCATGAGTGCTCGTCGGGTGACGCGTCTGGGTTTCAGGTCGCAACCCCCTGACTTTCCCCGCAAATGGCACAGGTGCATCCCGATATGAAAAATTATAACAACTAATTTAACTGTTATTATCATGGCCAGTGAGGCCGAGGGTCCCTCAACTCTCGATTCCGAAGTCGGCGGAAGCTCGCGGCGTCCGAGATCTCCTCGCCGCTGTCGGGAATGGAACCAGGGACCGGCGCAAAGTGACTGCTGCTACGCGTGTTTCGTGCGGTGCGACATTCGACCTATAGGCCACAAGATATGTGGCACGTAGGAGTTGGACGAGGCATGAAGACTGTGACGATGAAAATATCTTATCAGATTTAAAATACTATTTATTTCTTCTTCCACTATCCAACTGTAGATGCGAAAGTTTGTATATTGGTATGTTTTTATAGTATAGGGAGACAAATGAGCATGGGTCACCGGATACTTACACACCGCGAGAAACGCGACAGCACAGCTGCTGTCACTACGCAGGTATCCTATAGGTGAGAATGTAGCTGCCCGGTCGTACCAGCTCAATTCGCCAGCGATGGAGCGTGACACTATCTGATATGTGTGTTTGTTATTATTTCACACCATAAACTACTGAAAACATTTGGCTGATAAAATAAAAATCAAGCGCAGGATCGATGACTTAACGCGCTCCCCGAGCCACGGGAATGTTACTTCGCCAACTTCCTAACTCCTGATTGTTATTAAAAATTGAAAAATCCGAATAATATATTTTGATCCGATCTGGGATTCGAACCCGAGACCTCACGACTGTGGTTGTCCTTGCTTACGGTTTACCACTACACTAAGAAAATACTAGAAAAAATCATTTCATTGATCCCATTGAGATGGTAACAACCAATAATGAAATAAGCAATAGTTAAATCATTTAAAAATATACAATGTAGATATGTTTATAATGAAATATCACTAACTGATCAATCTACTGCTAACAAATCAACAAGATTTTCGCAAAATTAAAATAAAATAAAACGCTCCAGTAAAATTGACATTGTTACGCTATGAAGGAAGGCACGTTATTAGATTTAACACGATAACATTACGTACACGAATATTGGACAGGAAACGTTCCGATTTTTAAAACGAAAAATAAAAATGAGAATAGCGAGAAATGTAAAATTTTATCCCATATTACGATCTCGTTTTTCTCACTACGTATTTTTAATATTTGAAAGGAAATAATAACGATCACGAATTTTGGAATGTAATTGTTAATTACTCATGCATATTTGTATTATTATATTGACATTAACGCTTTTAACAAATGACTTGACGAACCGGTAACAAAGAACAGGAGATTTATACAAATATATTATCTTATAACACATTTTTATACATATACTGGCTGTGCCCCGCGGTTTCGACGACGTTTAATTTTAAAGCAATTACTTACATTGCATACAAACTTCACCCCCGTATTTCTACCCTTTTGGGGGTTGAATTTCTCAAAATCCTTGTACTCACTTACGTCATGGAAGGAACCCCCATACCATCCATATAGGACTTACCTTTTTAACACAAAGCGAATTGTTTACAAACATGCACATACTGAGCGATGGTCTGCAGGATCTCAAACTTTTGCTTGTTTGACAGGTGATGGATTATTTGTTTGAAGAGACAGACATTTTTTTTTCTTTTAAAACATACACAAGCATACAACACCATATATTTTTAAATGTGAATTGGTGAACAGTTTATTTTAAAAGATTGAATATAATTAAATACTGTTTGTTTTACTCAAGTACTTAAACATACACAAACTCAAGTACTTAACCTATATCTCATGAAGGAAAGAATGAAGGAACGCTTAAGTAATAAAGGACTGGTACATCCCTGGAAGAATAAATGATCTATCGACAAAATGGTCGTCGTTTTAAGGTGGAATTTCTCCTGGTTGGATGTTTTGAATCATTGAATGAGGCCTATATTCTACACTAGAGATTCCCAAACTTATTTCGTCTAAAGTCCAGTTTGAAAATTGCTCATCCATTTTTTACACCTTGATAGCCAACATACACGGTAGTTTTCTAGACCTCATACCGTCCCCTCTAGGTCTCCGGCGCCCACAAGAGTCCTTGTCACCCACTTTAGGTTAGAATGTTCTAGGGTGTAGAAATTATGATGTTGATATAGAATAACAGTCCTTCACGATGAAAGCAATGGGTCCAAAAAACCAATTAACCTTTCGGAAGACGGGGACGCAAAGGTGAGTTAATATAATTCCTTTAATGTTTCTAAAAGTGTGGACTTGACATTTAGCAGCTCCATTAGCGGGGACTCTGTTGTTTACTTCATTAATACAGAGATTTACATGTCGATGAATATAATAACCGAGCGGTAGTCGATCATCTTTGAAAGTGTAGAGTACTACTAGTAAAGTATTTTTTTTTTTTTTTTTTTACATATATTCTACGCTAAAGCAGGCAAAATGCCTAGGGCAGCTTTATCGATATGAGAGGCGAGCGTTAACTCGAGCCCCTGTAAATTGTGGTCGATAGGGGGACAGACCCCCCCTTCTTTCCCAGACTAATGGGAGAAGGCAAACCGGACTTGTTGCGATTAATAGGTTATGCTACTATTATCGTGGCCGAGGACAGCGGGTGTCCTCAGCAATAAAGTATTGTTTTGTTAGTTTCCTTGCTCACTTGAAGGGAGAAAGAGGGACAATATATCTACGCGAAATTATATGGATGTCGATGGTCTCGTCTGTTCGTTTGTCACCTCATAATATAAAAAAAATCAGGGAGGTTGAGATCGTCTCTCAGAGTGGCCATTGCGTGTCGGTGGGGGCGGAGGGATTTAATAACTATCCTATTTTTTTATACCTAAATGCGGAACACTTCCCGTTTTCATAAGGGCACTCGTGGCACGTATTCAGGGCCCTTGACTAGAAAAGGATCAACGGTGCCGATATTCTTCTCGCGATATTGTCGTGTACATTTTTCTCACCGTAATGTATAAGAATGTATAAAAAAAGTGTGTGCACCACACAACTGAAGTAAAACTTAATTTTTGATTTAATACACAAATTCATTACCGTAGTTACAATGATATAACATGTAATATGATATTTATTTATTAAATACAAAAAGTTTCACGTAAATGGAGTTTGAATTTTGAATTTGAATGATAACTATTGGCCTCGCACGGTGTGTGATTTTTGTAACGCTCTCGCCAGCTTACTCCCCATTTTAAGCGCGCGTATAGAAGTTTTACTTCAGAAATACTTGCATTTTTATAGCATGGGGACAAATGAGCAATCTGAGCCCTTCAGTGACTACCGACTTTTATTGACATGGATGCGTTGGCCTCCTTGACATTTCGCAGTCTGGCACCGCCTTCTTACGTAGACACTAAAGCTGCGTATATGCGCTCCAAGAGAGCGAACATTGGCGCGCGCTCCAAACGCGCGAAATAGATACGCAGCTTAAAGGAGTGTCGGCTCGTTGCGGCTGTAATCCAGTAATGGCACAATCTCTCACTAAAAGTTTGTTATCATTGACATGCAAAGTTATGTGAATTAATTTCATTTTTCCCTCGCATGGCGTGACATAAATTGTAGCGACATTTTTTCCGGTCAAAAGCTCTCGAACCATTCATGTCTGCAACGCGGGTGGCGACATCTGTCTGCCATCTACCGGAAAGTACGTGCTGGAAATTTCGATACTTTCCAGTAATTATTTTCTCTATTTCTGAGTATTAAAAGTAAAATATAAAAAGATACTTATTACTAATTTCACAAATGCTAAAGTTCGTACGTATGTTTGTTATTGTTTCACATAATTAACTACTGAATAGGTATGGTAGAAATTTATCACCAATATAGATGACAATATCATCAGCCGGAGGATCTTCTCTGCTGGACATAAGTCCAGCGCCGGATTAAGCTCTGACGGGGTCTGCAGCTTGGAGACCTCGTAGTTGAGAAGGGGGCCCTTTTATGTGTACAAAAATAACCCTAAAACCCGGAAGCTTTACGGAGCACGGGGCTAGGCCCCCCTAAGCCCCGCCTGGATCTGCCACTGCATAGGTCACCCCCATATAGGGTTGCAATCTCAAAAATCTGTCAACCAGGACAAGACACGTAAAAACCCCGGATTTCGGAGCTTCCTACCCGGACGTTAGAAAATAGTATTTTATAAGATACTCAGAAGAATAAAATATAGTCATAAATCAATTATTATTAATTTTAATGCTATTTTTAAACAAACGACGAACTTTTAAAAAAATATTTCCAGTGAAGTTTTTACGTAAACATTTCTTCCAAAACTTAAAATTTTTAGTCTCAAATTTTTTTAATAAAATAAAAAATGAACTACAAATAAAACCCCGCCCGGACGCTCCCCGGACGCCCTCTAAACTAGGACAAATCCGGGGAAACCCGGACGGATGGCAACCGTACCCCCATAGAATGCCTTAGGTCACAGTCAAGAGCCACGCATCCATCCTTTTCACGCGACTTTCTGTGCGTTGAAATGTTGAAGTGTACAGGTATATCTTCTAGTTAAAATATCGTTTAGTGGCGTCTTTACGGTTTGATTAAAGGAATAAGTGCTACTTTAACTTTCCAGTGGAATTCGGTAGCTCCAATAATTAGATTATATCTTACACTATATCTACGGAGTATTGGATACGCTTTTCCATTTGTGGGATTCTGAACGCTTTATCTTTGTGGGTTTAATTCTATGGGAATATAATTACGTAAAGCTTTTTTATGCAGCCTTCTCACAAGAAACAAAATACTTGTAAGCGACTTACATAATTCCAGTTTTATTATAGGACATTATATACGCCTCCACCTAATACCAGCATATTAACCGGCCCGTTGTTTGTTCAGTTGTGGATGTAGTCAAGCTGAACCGGTTTCGGACGACTAATGGCGATTCCAAGAAAGAATAGATGCCAATTCCACATTTCTATAAATAGCCAGGGCTCACAAATCATAGATGCGATTTAAAAGATGACGTGATTGTGCCAACCTACACAAACGATAATACAAATACTGGCTCCATCTTTGTCATTCTAATCTAATCTAAGACTAGCTGTGCCGCGTGATTTCGCCTTTGCTTCTCTTTCGCTATTGACTGCTGTTCGACTCTTTTTACTAACTTGCAATCCATATTCGCGGCTTTGGGAATAAAGTTTCTAAAAACAGATAAGGTATTTTATAACTTTTTTCTTCTTTTTAATTGATTCAGAGTTGCAATAAAACTTAACGAGTTTTATCGCGGTTTAACAAGCCTCACTTTTCAGACGGTTTAACATATTGTCGGGAGGACAGGATGCAGCGTAACTGCTTTTCTCACGTTAAAGAAAGAAAACAGGGTTTTGTTGTGAGCAACATTCGTAAACTTTTCGATTTAGACTTCGATGGAACGATTCAGAGTTCTTTTCTGAGGCACAATTCCGTCCAGCAAACGAATAACCTTTAAACTGCAACTTACAACTTGGTACATGACTGGCAAACCCGAACTAGAATATAAGAATAGCATTTGTACTACCACACATATGACTCTCTGAATAAACGGCAAGACGGCGTTTCCCTTACTACTAGAATCGCAGTCGGACTGACTTCTGTAAGAGAATTTTCACATAGTCAAAAGACGTAGCACTTCGTTTCCTTCCCAAATATTAAATTTTCTTTCGTTATCCTAGTCGGATTCGAATCCATTAATTATTTTCCTGTAATGTATTTTCATATTAATAATAAACATTATTCGTAAGATTGATGAATGTTTCGGTCGTTCGGCGCCATTGCCCAAGACGACAGGAAGTAAGAAATTAGATAAATACGTGTAATTAAGCCCAAAACCCATTTGTCATTGTGCGGAATATATCTACTGAAATAAGATTTATTTATCTGGGTGCAATCTTTGTATGATTTTAAATTTATCTCTATATAGTAAGTAGGTATTTATATAAAGTTCTCGAGTCACAATTGCAGTTACCATACTCCTCTGATACGACTCGAGCGATTCTCATGATATTTCGTGTGCATATCGGGTAGGTCTGAGAATCGGCCAACATCTATTTTTCATCTCGATATTTCCACGGGATTGAAACATATGCGGATGAAACCGCGGACAGCAGCAAGTGTGATATATACATACAATACCCCGTGGTTTCACCAGTGTATATAATATATTTCAGACATCCATTATTTTTTTTGGTATAAGACATTATTATTCTAGATTTATAACTGGGCAAAATATCATCCAAGTTCGCTCAGTTTTGGGGTGAAGAACAAACAACATTCAATCTTTCGCATTTATAATATAAGAATCATGGCCATATTCATATTTTATTTCCTCTGCCTAAACAGGTAAAGAAGCTTCGTCAATTATAAGTATACTCGGCATAATTTTGCAAATTATTTTTTTTTTTATGGTAAAGGGGGGCAAACGAGCAGTCGGAGCCATTTTCATGACTACCGACGCCCACAGACAACCGCATAGAGACTATACAAATGCGCTGCCCTCCTTTCTCCTCCCACCTCCATGAGCCACCGGCTACTTACACACCGCACGAAACGCGACAGCACAGCTGTCACTTTACGCCGGTCTTGTGGGTACCTCCCCGGTCGTGCCGGCCCAATTCGGCTGCATGCAAGCATGCAGTGTGACACTACCTCTTACTAAATTTTAAAAATTACACGAAACTTGATAGCAAAGCTATCCCGTTACCTCGAAGTGAACGATAAGTCCTTTCCCGGTCGTGTTGGACTAAATTGCAGCTAGCAATACTATAAATGTTACCTCTCCTTAATTTTTTAATTCACTAATGGCAAAGATAGTATAAATAAAGTAGACAAAAAATTGTAAAGGTTTTTACTTGATGGCCGTCAGGTTTGCTCTGGTCTTATAAAAAAGTAATGAAGCCGTGAGGTTGCGAAAGTCAACAGCAATGCGCTTCGGAGTTGTGTTGTGCACCAGACGCTCGCTCGCTACTCAGACTGCCGCGGGGGATATAAAAACTTCAAATAAATCTAGACGTCGCTCTGGAGCTGAACTACTAAATGAAATAAAAGTAACGAGGAGATAATTATTTTTTGTAGCAGATTAATGAGGGATGTTTTAATTATGTGTCAAAAGTAGCGTCCTTATCGATAAAAACTTATAAAACAATCGAATAACATGTTCATATATTTTTTTAATAATTTTAGCGTGATGGTTTACTTTGGTCCCACGTAGAGCCCTCATACAATATTTTCTGTAATATAATCTGTTATGTATAAACTCGCCCCGTATTTTGCTGTTCGACTTTAGGACTTAAGTAGTGGCGTATAGGGTAGTAGGCAGTAGCACAGATTCTTGCTAACATTTAACGCATGACCATGAGCGAGTGATAGATACCTGGTAGTAGACCATAGTTGACTTATACGCTCGCCCAAAACTTCAGTTGTAGGTTTTTATTTTATGTGTTAGGGTGCTTACAGAGAGAAACAGGTTACCGGTACCGACAAAACCTGTACGGGTCGGTACCGGTAATATTGCAACGATTACTGACCAGTACAGGTTTTGTCTGTACCGGTAACCTGTTTCTCTATGTAAGCACCCTTACGCATATTTCCAACAAAACTATGCGTTTCCACAAGGCAAGCGGCATTGAGTAGCCAAATCAACACAGTATAACCGGTTTTAGAGCCGCATCGCGTGGGGATCAAATTCGGACTAGTGTATCGGCAATTCGAAAATATTTGCGATTGATCTTGGTAAACTGGTATTAAATCTGTAGCGAGCAATGCTCAGACCCAATACCTATTTTGCGATCAAAGACAAACTATTAAATATTAAGTGTTCTGGAAACAAAAGTTTTCTACAAAGCATACTCAATACTCATGTATGTATCCAATATTCATTAATATACAATGATGGATTTCAATGTTGTTTTTATCGTATTACTATTTCGTTGAACGCCAGCTTTGATGTATTTGCATTTTGTATTCGCTTTTATATTTCACTTTGAGAAGGCTTAGCGAACAAACGTTGATAATACGCTTCTATTAACATTCTGCGTCTGTCTAGTGGTGTAGCGGTAAGCATGTTTAACTATGGTCGTGAGGTCGCGGGTTCGAAATCCAGGCTGGACCGAAAAGTGTTATTGGTAATTTTAAATGTCTAATAGGAGTCAGGAAGTTGGCGGTGTTACACCTCCGTGCCTTGGAGAGCACGTTATACCCTGGGTCTTGAGCCTGATTTCTTTCCGGTCGTGTCGGATTACAATACCATCGGAATAAGCGAATGAGGGAATAGAGAGTGCACTGGTGTCTACGCAAACAGTAGTGCAATATAATAAATAGACCTTGCGCAGATGGCTCGTCCCTATAGAGATGCGGTGGCCGAATTTCGGCTAGGACGACGACGACGACTCGATATTAAATAGTTGTGCCATGTGATATCGCCCGTGCTAATTTCGACTCCTTTTACTAAGTTTCAATACCTATTCACGGCTTTGGAAATAAAGTTTCTGAAAACACAACAGGTATTTAGATACAATTTTTTCCAACAGTAGCCCAATGTAAAAGTTTCAAGTTTTACCTTTAGAATATGATGAACCTCTACACAAAGTTTGAAGCTCCATTTCACTCCCTAAAGCAGGGTTTCTTAAAGTATTATTACCCTGGGGGTCCGTAGCGTGTGTCCGCAGTAGCTCAGTTAAACCTTAACATTCTTGTGTACGTACAGTAATTTTGAAATATA
Source organism: Calycopis cecrops (assembly GCA_001625245.1). Lineage (NCBI taxonomy): Eukaryota > Metazoa > Arthropoda > Insecta > Lepidoptera > Lycaenidae > Calycopis > Calycopis cecrops. The sequence continues at coordinate 147,020 of LUGF01033118.1, read as the reverse complement.
ATAAATTTTACTTAAATAAGGTTTGTTTTTTTTTTCTAAAATATTCTGTGACAGGTGTCCGCGGAGCATTTAAATTCTGGAAACGGGTCCGTGACCGTGAAAAAAGTTTAAGAAACCCTGTCCTAAAGGTTATAATTTTCATAGACGCTGACTCAAGCGTTTACTTTTTTTCAAACAGTAGCTCAAAATAAAGCTTCGAATTTCAAACTTCAAAATTAACGAATTTTGATAGAAAATTTTAATCCCTATTTCATCCACTTAGGGAGCAAATTCCTTCTCAGCTGATGCCTAGATGAAAGGTGGGAAGAGAATGTAAAAATGATAAAATCCTGTTAGCAATTATACCTTCGGAAGAGGTCATATTCCTAAGTGACATCTTAAATGAACTTAATTTGGGAATAAGTTTTCTTCCGATTTTATAATTGCTAATAACTGGTTGATACTTTTAACCTTGTATGGGTCGTGTTGGTATTTAAATACTGATATTATTAAACTTATAAGTACTTAATTACTTAATTAGGTTTAGAAATAGGTACGTAGTTTTAATATTTTGGATATTGGAACCTCCATATTCTCTTGTGGCCAAGCCTGTGGTGCTTTCATCATGGGGTGCAACCTCATGAATGTTGACTTCAATAGTATAAAAGTTCAAGTGTCAGCAATTACCGAAAACAACCGTCTTAGGCGTAAATACTTAATGTTATTTAGTTGAAAGGCTTTAAATATATTATTAAATATAGGTGTTAAAAGTTATACAAGGTATTATACTTGGAGCGTAAAGTTAAGTTGTAAAGGTACCTTTGAGTGTTTAAATTTTTTGTATGGTTCCTTATAAGTACTCGAAATATTTAGGTTTTACTATTTAATATGCTTTATAGACACTGCTATATTTAGTCTGTGCGAGAAGTTATACAAAAACGAAGCTAATTTATTTCAATAGGGAGCTATTGTCACATTTAAACAAGGAATTTGTTAATTTCTAGAATATTTAAAGTCGGATGCGTGAGCCCGACTCGGCTTCTATATGAATTTGACTCGACCCTCACACATACATACATATTTTTTATGTTAATGTCGTCCTGCCCGAATTTCGGCTACGGCGGCCATTTTTTATGTTTAACACTACAGTACACGCGCCCTTTTTTTACACAGGTACACGCGTGGCCTACTATAGTAGTCCACTTTAAAATATCAATTACATGTTTATGTACAACTATCTTATTAAAACAACAAATAAAATGGAAAAAATATTTATTTATCTTAGTTTTAAAATCCTCTTATTTGTAATAAGCTATTTAATAAATGTTATATCAGTAAATTAGAAAATGTATAAGGGAAAATATAAAAAAATGCACTTCTGTGTTCAATGTTAGATTTTTTAATTTAAAACTAAACTTAACTATTATTTTCTTTGGTTTCCTAACATTTAAAACACACAGTTGCCTGGTGATCAGGATAGATCTCCATTTATTGTAAGATTTATGAATTTGTATATCTAATTTGTACCAAAAGTTGCATGCATGAATTTGGTACACCAATACACGCGCGGACTACCTACGTGGGCCCACGATTTTGACTTCAAATTGCTCCGGTGTGCATATGCACTGAGTTTGCGAGAGGTACTGACGTTGTGACGAATATATCGGACGAGAATTACCAGGAATC
>LUGF01033118.1:116710-131235 GCA_001625245.1 Calycopis cecrops | reverse complement strand
GTGCGGTTGTCAATGGACGTCAGTAGTCATGAAATGGCTCCGACTGCTCGTTTGCACCCTTATGCTATAAATGTGTTAAAGGGCGTCAGTAGTCATGAAAATGGCTCCGACTGCTCGCTTGCCCCTAAAGAAAAAAAAGCACGCGTGTGAAGTCGCCGGTAGAAGCTAGTATCGACGTAGAAACAATATCCGAAGTACATGCAGTGATAATATCCGTGGAAACACTCACGCCCACGCCACGTGTTGTAACAGCGCCGCCCGAATGTCTCGTCTCCCTGTCTGCGGCCTAGGAATTTGACGTTAGCGAGGCCGCTTTGTACTAGTCTAGAGAGGCATGTGAAACGGTAAGAGGTAGTGCCACGCTACATGCAGTGGCCGAATTACAAAACACGACCAGGGAGGTGCCTCTTGTTCACTCCATATGGCCATAAAGTGACAGCTGTGGCGTTTCGTGCGGCGTGTACCGGTTGCCCATGGAGGTGGGAGGAGGGAGGGCAACGCATCTGTGTAGCTCTGCGGATGTCTATGGGCGTCGGTAGTCATGAAAATAGCTCCGTTTGCTCGGTTGCTCGCTAGGCTGTAAAAAAACAAAAACAAGCAACCGAGTGTAACACCAGCGTTACGCTACAGAATTGTGCATCGAACTTCAGTCACGTGCCGGTGCTGACGCACGCAGTTTTTAATTTGCGAGGCAAAGGAGCAGACAATTCATATAGCTGACGACACTGACATCCGTAAAGCATAGGATGTGTTGACTTGGTGTGTTATTGTTTACCTACTGGCCGGCACATGTGAAGGCTATACGTCTACCACGACGACCATGAGATTGATATGAAAGATAAGAAAAAAGGTTTCATAGGATCAAAGAAGCAGTCGCTTCACTTGACAAGACGTTAGATATCCGCATTGATAATGTGAAGATACACTACCGTCCTTCACGTTCACCCAATATAGTAGACATTGCACAAAACGTGTCGCATAGGTTCGTGCAATTTAATAACCGGACATAGTCACTATCGACACTTTTCGCTCGCTACTGCCCAGCAATGTAGTAATGGCAATAAGGTCTCTCAACTAATAGCTGAAAAAGCTGCCGTTGAGTGCTGGCACAGTGAATATTACATAATACGCAGGTGACGAAGGTGGCCGCAGCCGCAATTATATTTTAATTAGCTGCGCCCCGCGGTTTCACCCGCGAAAATTTCGATCGAAAGTCGCAAAAATCATTCCGTGGTATCCCATGGGAACATTTTTCGAGATAAAAACTATTCTATGTGCTAATCCAAGTTACTCGCTACCTGTGTTCATATGAGAGGATTCGGAATATGAGAATGAGGGAATAGAGTGCACTGCGCACACTTGTGCACTATAATATGTCCTGCCCATGTATAGAATTCCCTAGACCGAAGGCCGCCATATTCGAAATTCGGCAAGGTTTTATTCATTAATTACATACACATAAAATTAACTAGGGTGCCTACGATAAAAATATACATTTTTTATCGATATTATACGTTTAGAAGTTCACCCCTATCGTATAAAAAGCGTTTCTGGTACGAGGGACACAACACACGACTAATATAAACTAACCTTTATTATTATCGAAATAGACACGAGGCATCTTCATCATCATCTCCGCACTAATATAAACTTACCTTTACGATTATCTTATTAATATTATAAATGCGAGAGTTTGTATGTTTGTTTGTTTGTTTGTTTGTATCTCCTTCACGCAAAAACTGCTAAAACGATTTTCATGAAATTTGGCACACGCAACTTTGGGGTAACTTGGATTAACACAGGATAGTTTATATCCCGAAAAAATGTTCCTATGTGATGCCATGGGATGACTTTCTATTTTCCACGGTATCGAAATTTAGGCGGGTGAAACCGCTGGCGCAGCTAGTTACTACTAAAAGACTTTATTCAATTATCACCTTTACAATACACTGTGTATTTAAAAGGTGATAATTGAATGAAATCTTTTAGTAGTTAGAGCCTTTTTCACCTTTGGTGATTTTAATATCAAGGCGCGGACCCACAGCAGCGCACGGAGAGAATACGCATACTCTGATACGCACGTGCGTCAAGCTTCGCTTTGCAAGAAAATACATGTGATTGTATCCACTGCAAACTAGGACAAGCTACGCATGAATTGACACATGTGGCTTGCTGGAATATGCGCGTACGTAACTCAACGGTGGCAACGCCATGCACGCTGTACACGTGGTACACGGAAGCGGGGCCGTGGTTTCCATAAGGCGTATGACTCAAAACTGTGCTACAGTTGTAAATATTCGTGTGTAGCGTGCGTGTGTAGCATGTATAGCCTGCGCTGTTGCGGAAACGTTGACCCACGTTGTTAAACAAATGAATACGTGCGCAGCGTGCCCGTGCACAGCGTGCACTGCGGTGGATCCGCGGCTTTAAGATGAGGCCTGGTTTCACAACATACTATTTATTGTTAAATAGCTATTGGCTGTGGTTTAAAGAGCTAATAAATACTAAATGGAATTCATCGCTTATCAACCACATAAATGCTCCATATTAACTACCTGTAACCGCGAATTGCAATTTATTTTATATAAGTTCCTAATGTAATAGGTATATGGAATGGCCTTATTCGGGACTTTAATTGGGACCTGTAAAACTCCTCTTTATGTCTTCTTTTTAAGTAATATGTTATAAGCAGGTGATTTGACGTTAAATATTCAATGGAGCAGTGGACGAAGCAAGGCTGGTGATGATGACGGCGATAAGGAGGTCACAGAAATAAGCGCATAAAACAAAATCGCGGCCACAAACGCAGCTATAATGAGCGCCGTTGTTATCCCCCGGCTCGCATCCTCCGGTGTTGTCTAACGGCCCGGTATGCGGTTTTATTATATGATCATTAATATCCGTTCCACACGCTGGTGTTTGCAGAAGGACAAACAGTTCTATATTATATAAACTAGCTCTGTTTAGCTAAGTGGGTAATATGAAAGAAAAGCTCCAACTTTTTTATTGATAACTAGCTTCCGCCGCCTTCGCCCGCGTGAATTTCGGACTTCAAAAATCCCTATATTTTTTAACTTATTATGTTATTTTGACATAAAAGCTATATTACTGTAAAGTTTCATGAAAATCCGTTCAGTAGTTTTTGTGTGAAAGAGTAACAAGCATTCTTACAAACTTTCGCTTTTATAATATTAGTAGAATAATTAATGGGTGCCTTTTTTCATGGCTTATGGGCTAGAACTAGGTAAGCATTTTGTCTTTTATTTACTTCGATTGAAATCTGTGAAACCAAAGTTACGCAGAGGCGTTGTCCTCTTTTTTCACGTTCTCCCATTAGGCCGCTTCCGCTTGAGGCTAACATAACGCGAATTAGCTTCCCGATTGGAGGCGATACAAAAATTATACTAGTATTAAGATCCACAAAGATTATAAGTAAGATGAGCCAACCAATCACTTAACACTTTGTGAAATGAGATAACGTAGTTGTTACTTCACTACTACACGCGGTAGTGCCATGTCGTATTGTAGCCGAATTGAGCCGGACTGAGAAGCTCTCGCTCACACAGCTGTGCTGCCGCGTTTCGTGTGGTATATGTGATTTTCCGATGATTCTGGAGAGAGAGAGGGGTATAAGATCAATGCATCTGCATAGCCTGTATGCCAAGTCTATGGGCCTCGGTAGTCTTCAAATTGGATCCGACTGCTCCTTTGCCTCTCCTATACTACAAAAAAAAGTTGGTGTTTTAAACCACACAACTGAAGTGAAACTTAATTATTGATTTATTACACAAATTCATTACCGTAGGTACAATGACAACATGTCATATGATATTTATTTTTAAATACAAAGACAACTGTTGCCACAAGTGTGATTTTTGTAACACTCTCGCTAGCATACTTCCCATGTCCAGCGCGCGTGTAGAGGTTTTACTTACTAACTTAGTACGGTATTAAGTGGTAGGGAGTTACGTATAGAGAGTTACTGTTGTCACGCGGACATGTTAAACCAAAGCCACAACAAACAACGATATGTTATTTACGTTCGATTCGCCACAATCGTTTAAATATTCAAACATCGATGAATAATCGAATATTTGATGAGTACTTTTGCATGAATAGAGAGGAACCCTTTATTTGTCAGCGATACGTCGCATTCCGTTAAATGAAACTTCATAACGACCTACTTTTCTTTGTGCTTTTTGTTGACATTTGTCGCGATCGGTCCTCAGCACTGATCTAAATATATGTGGATTGATGGTATATACGAGGGAAAATAAAAATATGGGGTAAGAGTGTTGGACGTCAGCCCTTCTGAATATTTATAAAAGAACTAAATTAAACCTTGTCAAGCGTACATCAAGCTCCCGAGCATTGATATATTTCATAACTCATAATGTTAGTGACGGTGTGGACGGACGGACGAGTGGACGTCCTGTGGATGATGATGATGATGATGATGATGAATGTTAGTGAATGTTTTTTTAAATAAAACTTCTATACGTGCGCTTGACTTGGGGAGTAATCTGGCGAGAGCGTTACAAATATCACATTTCGGGCGAGGCCAATGGCTGTTGTCATACAAATTCAAAATTTTAATTCGATTTAAGTGATTTTTTTTGGTATTTAAAAAATAAACATCATACATTACATGTTATGTCATTTTAACTACGGTAATGAAAAGAAATTATTAAGTTTTGCTTCAGTTGTGTGGTCTAAAGCACACACTTTTTATTTTTAAAGTATAATGAAGCAAACGAGCAGTGAGAGCCATTTTCATGACTGCCGAGGGTCATAGACATCTGCATAGATAGTGGTTATGTAGGTTGCGTCTTTTCTCGTAAGCTATAAAGGTAGCGCTAATGTTTGTTGGAAAGACGTCAACGGTCTACAAAATCGGCGGTCCATCGCTATCGAGATGAGTGGTCCACCGGCAAACTTTATCAAATGTTATTTTAATCGTCTGGCTATTTTCTCTGCGTCTCGGAAAGCTTCCTGTCACACGAACGTTCCAACGCGCCGCCGAGTGGCAATTCTCTTTTATCTTATCTCTACGTATAGGTACTTTGTGACTATTTTGTCGTCGATAGTACTAGTGAGGTGATTTGATCAAATTTCATCACCATCATCCGGCTTGCATTCCTGCATATGAAGACAATTTACATTTAGTGGAGTAAAAACCACGGACTGTTCAAAGATCCTTGCCGAGTCGGTATCTAGTCGCGGTCGCTTCAGCATCGAGGGAACTGCCATCTTGGCCTTCAATAACATATTTGGAATGATATTTGTAGAAAGTGGGATCTTCAAGAAAAGAGCTTATTCTTTCCTCAAAGGTCGGCAACGCATCTGTTAGACCCCTGCTGTTGCGGATGTCTGTGGGCGTTGGTGTTCACTTTACATCAGGTGAACTAACTGCTCGTTTGCCTAAGCATAGGATGCTATAAAAAAAAAAAGTGTCGATGTCGATGATGCTAAAGATTTGCTAAACTGTGCAACGTACCTCTAGCTCGATACGTTTAGCGAAACAACGTGTTGAAAAGTGTGATGCGCCGATGGCAGTCGTGAGAACAAAGGTTATTTTTAGTTGTAATCATTCCGCCGTTACTGGCAGCTCGCATAACTCTGTAACGTTCCTAGGCAATAAAATTATTCTCATTTCCGTTCCTTGTGCCCGCTAGTTGGTGCTGTTTGTGTTATGTCTGGCCCGCTTTCACACATTTGTGGCGCTACAATAATGAAGCTGTGGGCATTTTTGTGTGAAATAACAAAAATTGTGTAGCTGAGAAGGAGGTAGTGTATTGCAGCCGAATAAGGACGTCAGGGGGAGGGACCGATCACAGGATACCTCCTAAGTGGACGGGTTTGTTGTCGCGGTTTGTGGTTTGTGAGGAGCCGGTGGTCCTTTGAGGGCATGGGTTGAAATGGCCAACGGAGGAGCGAGAGAGTGATGTTAATGGACGTCGGTAGCCAATACATGGCTCCGATTGGTCATTTGTACCCCCATTGTATAAAAAACTGGTGTTTGAGGTTTACTTTATTATGTCACATAGGTACATATAATTTTATTCTTTATCCAATAACTTTTTTTTTCTTTTTAGAGGCTCTTAGTCATTTGTCGGTAGCGAATTCTCGAATTTTCTGGAGGCACGGCAATGCGCATCATACTCGTGTTAATTGTATATAGAACAAGCAGCGCCACACTGTTTCATCCGCACAATCCGCGTACTCCAGAGCATGATGGTACATCGCCTATAGCCTGAAGCCTTTCTCAATAGACTAACCATCTAACACTAGCACTGAAAGACTTTTCCAATTCGGACCAGTAGTCTCAGAGAATCCCATCCAACCAACAAACACTTCAGCTCTATAACATTAATATTTGTATAGAATACAATTTTCAGTAGCCGATTTGGGTTAAATTAATTTCATAGTATGCAAAATTATTGAATACACAATGGAATTTTCAATAGGCGCTTTGATTGAACCTGCTAAATTAATTATATTGTACCTACATATAATGTAGAATACTTATATTAGGTACATTTTTGTTTATGATATTGAATTATTGGACTGTTTTTATACTAAAACGAATATTTGTGAAGTATAAATTCTTAAGATTCGGGCTTTGTACATGATCAAAATCGGCCAAGCCATTTCGGTGCTTAGCAAAAGAGTTCTAATTTGTCGCTAGACTTGATGACAGATATCAAAATGAAATTAATTAAAAACTATCACTCGTGCTAAAGGTCGATTTACAACTTTTAATCTTTGACTCATGCCCTGCTGAGTTTGTTTAGCCGGCTCTTATCAGTCTAAGTTATTGGATGAACCGCTGGGTAATGTATTTTTTGTTTTGAACAATATATTGACTAATATAATGATCGAGCAATCGCAGTAGTCAGGTTGTTTCACCATCATTAGTTTCATATATACCAATTAATTTTCGTATTGTCATTATGTACCAATTACTGTCAGCGACAGATCCGGGTCACGTCACCCTGGGCGGCTAATGGCACCCGCGGGGTGCTCGTTATTCGGCATTCATGCCGCGAGTCCAATGAAAATGCCACCACATTCCTCTCAACCCTGGTAGAGTGCAAAAAAGTGTGTGCAGTGCTTTGTCGTGCGTGCAGCCGGTGGCCATCGATTTATAAGACGTTATCACGCCACAATGGCAGTAAACAGTTTGATATTTTCTGTAAGCACCCGCTGTAAGCAATTCGATTCATAGCTAATAGGTTAAAAGTCGATTTCATTTTATTATGGAACATGTGTTTGGTAACATTTTGTAGCTAAAATATATCAAAATTTTGTATGACGAGTTTGTTTTGTTGATTATAAAAGTTTGTCGTCCTTTATAAGGTCTCTTTGCCCCCAATCCCTTTCCCCGTCCATAATTGTTTACAACTTGCTCTTACAGTAAAAGTTTTTTGTGAAAAAATATGAAAAGAAATACGCAACATAAAACCACTAGAGTACAATAGAGATGTGATATAATATGCCTTCTAGTAATAAAAATGTATGTAAAATATTTATATCAATACTCACAATACAATGCTGGAACTTGTACTATGTCAGTATTTATTATCATCATATAAATGTATATATTTATTAAATATGAATATTTTACTTTATCACATATCGTCTTTTATAATATCACATATGAAAGCTGTAGCTTTTATTTGACTAGGTGAGCCCCTCGGTATAATATACGAAAAATATACTCGGAATTCTTTCTTGTTATTTTAGATCTATATCTGTGCCATATTTCATGCAAATCCGTTTAGTGCTTTTTACGTGATAGGATAACAAACATACTTATATACATAATAGTAATAGGAGAAGATTTAGTCTCGAGCCGTCTGCCGAACGTTTTGCTCGGCGCAAGTAGTAAATAAAGTAAATGATAAAAAAACTTGTATCTTTACGTGCAAGCTTTTATAAATAAAGAACGTCTAGATGTAATGTTTTCTGTCGTTTAACTACCGAGTTTCTATGGACATCTTTGGATTCCATTAGATCAACTTCATGTCGTAATAATTTTGCATTGTAATTGATATATATGTATACATAATATGTTTCTTGTAAACGTACTCGGAGGTGCCAGGAGCGCCGAGATCAGGAGGAGTTGCTTGTAACCCATAATTTGCACTGTACACCTTCTCGTAACTTATGTGTTTCTGGTAAACCAATCGGAGGTACCAGGAGCGCAGAGATCATGAGGAGTTGCTTGTAACCCATAATATGCACTGTACACCTTCTCGTAACTTATGTGTTTTTGGTAAACGTACTCGGAGGTACCAGGACGTCCTCCGGCTGATGATGATGAATATTAATAAATTATGAACATGACTGTAGTTTTCTTTGTGTGAACTGTCAAATAAAATTGGTGCCAAATGACCCCTAGTAACAGTCTAAAAAATTTAAAGGATTCATTTTGTGCGAAATGGCTACTAACCCGAAGTATCAACGCAATCGTTGTGACACGTACAGTTTTTCCACTCGCCGACATTCAGCTGTCGCGCTGGCCCATACATAAGGGCCTTATTTATAAACATAGATTAACTATAGGTACTCCAAGTGTATGCCGCTTTTTTGCTCTACAGATCATTGTTTATTATTAAAGGGGTAATAGTCTACGATACAATACACTAGGTACACCAAGAAAAAGTACATGTTCCGATATTCTTTTCCATATTTCTATCACCGCCGTACCACCTATATGAGACAATAACAATATAAAGAGATGGCTGGCATCTTTAATGAAACCTCTGCAGTTTTATTGATATCGCAGAGAGCTTTTACGTTAGCTTTATTGAACGCGAGAGCCTAGTCAATACGATATTGAATGACGCCGCTGGTGCTAGTACTAAACGGCTTTCTCATATTGACACTCACGTGGCATGAATTACGCGTTGTGTCCATATCATTTTTTTTCCAATTATCTTCAACATCCGGAGGACGTCCACTCCTGGACATGGTCATCCTCAAAGAGCGCCACAAGGCGCAGCAAGTACTCGGATCATTGACAGGGGAGAAGGAAGGAGAAGAGCGCACCTCCTGATATGCGGATAACTATGGGCGTAGGTGCTCGTTTGCCCCCTTATACTATAAAAAAAAACCTGAAGTGGAATATATTGAGTAGGCACATACTAAAAAAAATATTTTCATTTAAGTTAAAATATATTATGCTAGTAAACCTGCGCCCACTTCGTTGGGGGATCGTTTGGTTGTAAATTGTCTGTTTAGCTATTTCTCTTTGACATGTACCCTCCTGAAGGAAATGTAAGACTATTTAACAAACAAATCGACATGCGTATGATGTTTCGTGTACCTACGTTTATAAAATAGTCAATCAACTTTCTTTAAGGGCGCTATCGGTAAAAAATGCCGAAATTGAGTTTTTTTAAGACAAATTACTCGTAAATGGAAATAATCGATTGAAGATCAACATTGGTTCCGCATAGCACAAATATTTTTTATTGACTTAAGCAATAAAAATATTTGTGAGCATAAAAAGACTTACATGGCGTAATTCAATAGTAACTTTGAAATTTAATTAAATAAAATCTAACGTAATAATGTTTATTTTTTTTTGTGATTTTGATAATCGAATATCGTGTTAATAAATGAGTAAATTTCTGTAGTTTTTCCACATTTATTATCATGAGAAAAATTATGTTTTATTTTGGCAAAATTTAAGTTACAAAAATATTTTTTTTGCCGAGTTTAATGAAATCAATTTACTTTTCTATTCTATACGAAACCTATAGCAGTATATTTCCTAATAGTAGGTATTTTTTAGGTATCCACAATCCACTGCTTATATTCGTAATTTCATTTCGAAAATCAGTCTTTTCGAAAACATGAGTTCCAAATATACCTTTTTCTTCGTAAATAATAATAATTTTCAATTTATAATCTATACAAATCCTATAAAAATATTTGTGCTATGCGGAACCAAAGTTGATCTTTAATAGATTATTTCCATTTACGAGTAATTTGCCTTCAAAATACTCAATTTCGGCACTTTTTACCGATAGCACCCTTAAGGTGTTTCATGTCTCTATACATATATAACCTCTTATAGAAAATTGAATGAATATTTATGACTGACACTGAAAGACATCCGCATAGTTATTATACAGACTTGTTGTTCTTCTTCCTCCTCTCCTAGTTATCCATTCTGATAGCTGGAACTTCATAAACCACACGAAATGAGCATAGCTGTCAATTCATGTCGGTGTCGTTTGGACGAAACGTGTCTTTCCGGTCGTGCCTACCTGGTCAACATCAAAAACACTTACTGCTGTAAATCGCTCATTCCTACGGGAAATCGCTATTGCGGCACACTGCAAGCAAAAAATAACAAATAACTACGCTACGCGAACGAAGTAGCAGGTGCCAGCTAGTACAGTCACGAGCAAATAATATGTATACACCTTAGAACCCTGTCACAATAACTTTCTTTGACAAGTCAATGCAATAATATGAAAATTCCAAAAATATGAATTATGACAAGGTACTAAAGTGTATACATATTATTGCTCGTGACTGTACATAATAAAATAAATTCTATTTTAATTCCTGATAATGTCGCTATCTATTAGTACAAAACGGTTGGAATCGGTCCAGTAGTTTTGAAGACTATTACCAACAAACAAATAAATATTTCCTCTATTTAATAATATGTTTGTAAACGTACATTTATTTCCGTTCGATGCTTCATCACTCTGTCAGGTGGAGTTGTTCGAGTGCCGGCAGCTAATTTCGCGATATCTCCCGTCTGCGATACCGCGCTGGAGTGCTCGAGTGAGGTCTGCAGATTGCGGACCATTATTTACGTTCTACTCGGGGATTGACAGTCATTCAATTATTATTATAGCAATGAACGCGATCCATCGGATGGGCACCTCGAAGTTAGAGAGGACTAGCTGTTACCCGCGACTTCGCTCGCGTGGTAGAAAAAAAATTGTATATATTTCGAGCCAATGGCACTCTTTAGTCCATCGATCCGTTGGATCCGATTCGATGTGAAAGAAGGACAAACATACAAACACACTTTGTAACACACAGACACACTTTATATACACACACATAATACACATATTTATTAATATTATTATGGATTCGATGTGGATTTGCGTAGCTCTAGAGGTAATGCCCTGAAGATCATATCACTAGTCTCCCGCTTTGACTTCGGAGGGTTGTTTTAGCTTTTCCCTGGGGCTCCCTAAAATCATATTAAAGGCCCGTTGTGGTTGCCGCTGTTGATCTTGGTGAGAGGAGTAACAGAGGTGGGAACGAGAGGTGGGCCAAATCTGGAAGAGGATAAGGGGGTATAAAGTGCTTGTCTGTCTGCGCTCACACTGGATTACCTATATGTCCTGTACCTTAGCTAAAACTAGGTCAAGAACACTTATTATAGGAACCGTAAAATCATAATAATCAGCAATAAAAAATCAGCTCATTGCAGTCCACTGTTGGACATAGTCCTCTCCCATAGCACGCCACTGGCCTCGATCTTCGGCCAACCTTTCCCACTTCCTGCCCACAGCTTTATTGCGATACGAAAATAATTACGAGCCATTAAATTCGTCGATTTCTTAATTACGAACCTAACGATGTTGTAGGAGTGTATTTTAATTAATTTGATGTATTAATACCATCCTCGATGGCGGATCTGTCTCCTAATGGTTCGACAGATTTCAGTATCAAATACATTACAATAAAGAATTATCCTTATTGACGATGGAAACATGAATGATTTCAAACGACGGTTCGTCGGTTTTCTATTTAAATCTTTGAGTGTCTTCTTAAACAACACAGAAAATCAATTCTAAAGTAACGTAGGTATAGGCTTATTTTTAAAATTTGAACAATGCTTCTTCCATGTGTGCTGTGAAGTTTAGCTTTAAGCGTGTACAGCCATATATTAAGAGTATTTCCAACTACGTGTGGCTGCTACTTGGTCTGTAATTAAACTAGCCTACCAGTGCCGACAAAAATAAATTTGTTTAATTTATGAAGTTTCATAATAGGATTAGTATTTCATAAGGTCACCTCCTGTGAAAAATGTACCTGTTTATAATATTAATAATCCTACTAATATTATAAATGCGAAAGTTTGTATGTTTGTTTGTTACTCCTACACGCAAAAACTGCAGAACCGATTTTCATGACATTTGGCACACACATAGAGGGTAACTTGGATTAACACATAGGATAGTTTTTATCCCGAAAAAATGTTTCTATGGGATGCCATGGGATGATTTTCTTTTTTCCACGGGATCGAAATTTACGGGAGTGAAACTGTAAATCCTATAATCCCTCTTATCGTTTTCGTTGTACGGCCACCATGTAGTGTGCGTCCATTGCCGTCGTAGTGACAACTACGTTACTAAGTTACGTTACTCAGGATGCGTCATGGCTTTTCTATGTCATAAAACGTTGTGGTCTTAATAGACGCAATATATTGTGGTCGTGTAATGGGTACGCTATTTTGCTGAATGATCTGACTGGTGGCACTCGGGGTGCTTTAGTGTTACGAGTTACTCGTATATGTGCCTATACTCGAATAGAAAATACTGGTAAATACTCGCGCCGGGCGCTTGGGTACGCAAACACGTACGCACGCTAGATTGGCCCGCACATTAAAACACGATACACGCGAAAAACTATTTGATGCGTCTTAACTTAAACTAAGACACATGCTTTAAGTTCTGCGGGGAAAAACCATGTTGCGTGAAGAAATCAGCGTGATACCAACATGAAAATTTCGATTTTGTCTTTGATTTTGATCTCAAGCTGTTAGCTGATTTTACGTCGATTAAGCGTTCTCGGTCTTTACCCGTTTTATACGTACGTATAAGTAATACAATAAGTACCAATAAGTTGTGGTAACGGGATCGCTTTAATCCTATAAAGGAACATAGGATTTTCATTCCGTGGTCCATTTGTGTGTCAGGCTCCATCCAAATCCGTTCATCCACTTTAATGTAAAATAACAAAGTTCCCCTTCTGTTCTCTTATTAATTTTAATATGAAACATTTAATAACCCAGAATTCGCCGGGGTCTTGCGGGCTCGAAGCTTATTATTAAAATTATTGTAGTCTCTCATTTGGGTAGAATTGACTCAATAAAGGACATTACGCTTAAATTATTAAACAACTTGTGCCCCGTATGTGCCCCAAAAGTTTGCGACGTAAATTATGTGATGTGTACACGGTGTAAATGAATTTATTATCAACTCTTAAATGTACGTTTGTATTTAACAGACTGACGCAGGGTGGGTTATAATTTATAATGTTAGGAAATTGAACAGAATTGCTACTAAAGACCTTATATCAATTTTGTAGGAATGGTTGGATTGTTAAACATAAAGTTGAAGGCGAGAATTAAGATGAAGCATCGAAGTTCTTATGTTATACGTCCCAGGCAAAACTCCCGTTGTAGGAGGCAGCATCATTCTGTATCACAGAATCGGCAGGCCTACAGAATTGGTAGGATCCGGAAAGTATATTGTTCATAGAATGACGGCTATATCGTTGCGTTTATTACTGGGTTTCAGAAAGATTTGATTGTCTTACGCTTTTCTACGTGTGTTAGATGCCTGCTGTATACTTTCCTGCTTTTTGACCACACAATGTTTTTAAGCTTTTTTTATCACAGTATCAGGGGGCAAACAAGCAGGCAGAGCTATTTATTATTTTATATATTCATGATTACCGTCGCCCAAAGGCATCCGTATAGAGGTTATACAGACGGGTTGCCCTCCTTCCTCATCCAACCCCCATGGGCCACCGGCTATTTAACTCCGCACGAAACGCGACAGCACAGCTGTCACTTTACGCCGGCATATAATACATACGAGTAAGCGGGAGGGGCTCTATCGTGCCGGCATCTAGATCATTCATAGTGCCAGCCGGTAATGCCGATGTTGGCACATTAAGAAATATGGAGTAGTGGTTAATTGTTATTTGTACTCTGTTTAATGGTTATTTAATGTGCGATTGACAAACCGCCGCTCGCGGTTATTGCCGCTAATGGACGAGGATGTGGTCGAGAGAGAGCTGGGGGACGAGGGGGGAGGGGTTGTTCACGTTAGTTAATGTGATTATTTTTATTGAATTGACAATTAAGTGCACGCGTACACCACGTGTAGTGATGGGACCAACTGCCAAGGCGGACACCAATTAAAACGAATCGTACCTGTTACAAAAATAATTATGCACATACGTTCCATTCAGATTCTCACAAATATAACCTAGTTTTGCGGATGGCTATGGGTGGCGATAGTCACTAACGGGCCGCGCTCTACGTGCCGACATCGCCATCACTTCACGACTACGCGACCGAATTTATCGTTCGTTCTAGCCCAATTTTTCGGCATTTATTGCACTACTTTCAAAATATTGTGAGAATAACAAGAGAAATGAAATTTCATTTCGTGTGACAAATTATGATGAATGCAACATGTTCATACGGAGGATATAATGGGGTAACTGAATCACGTCTCTGCAGGCGG
>LUGF01033118.1:97963-116693 GCA_001625245.1 Calycopis cecrops | reverse complement strand
TCCTGTTCCCGCAAATAACTTAATTCTTGAGCACGTTGCATTTATTGCGGGTCCAGTTTAAATGGATCTAGAGCATTCTGGAGTGTTCTATGACGCTACTTTTTCAGGTCTCATTTTGTTTTAGTACAGTGAGCGCAGTTATTATATTACCTATATTCGTTTTATTTAAATAAATATGTTGCACGCTAGCTTTTACCCGCGACTTAGTTCGCGTCCGTATTTCTTTATTAGTATGAGACGTCAATTCTAATAGGTACCTGTAAAAACATGACGTGTACAAAGTTTCATTATGTACAAAGTTAATATTAATAAGGATTAATTGATTATGGCAAAAGTCAGATAAGGTTAGTTGTATTTAATATCTAGTATTATTTCATATTTATAATATATATTGTATTAACATATGTCAATATAGTTATAATATAGATCAATACAGCTGTATTAGCATAATGTCGACTCTCTTTGGCGAGATGACCTGTTGCCGACAGATCTGGGACGGCCCATTACGGTCAAAGGCTTTCGCAGTGCTTTCATGCGCTGAACACGTCCTTCCGATTTACCCGGGGTCAGTTGAATGCTGCATCTACGGAAATATATTCGATAACAGCTTGTTTATACTGAGAGCAAACGAGCAGTCACAGCCATTTTCATTAGATTCTAGCATAAAGATGATATTGATGCGTCGCTCTCCTTCCTCCTTCTTTCTCCACGGGCCACTGGCTACTTTCAGGCCGTACAAAACGCGACAGCACTGCTTTCACATTACGCAAGTATCGGTTAAGCGAGAGGTACTTATCCGATAGTGCCAGCCCAATTCGTCAACATTCTCTAAACATTAAAACGTGAGAAATGTTTCTTGTTTGTGCGTCACGTTGTTAATAAAATGAAGGGAGAGGTTGCCACAAAATCTTATTCACTGCTGTGGCTTCACTGTTGTAAGACATGAAATATTCGGTACTGAGGCTGTGCAGGGGAAATTTTATAAGATTTGGCTGTATTTACTACGTCTATGTTACCTTACTGTGTTACTAGATTACATACATTTTTCATAAGAAAGTTGTAATAACGTTGTAAACCGCCAAACATTTTCGACAGTACTTGTTGTATGTAGACGAACATAATATGATCGTGTGTTGACTGTGGTTTAATAAGAGAGTAATGAATATGGAGAACGCAAGATACATATGTAAGGATGACTTAGTTTACACTCGGATCTCTCTGCCTACCTTGAAAGAGTGTGAGTGTGAGTCTGATGTGAAAAAATTGCACTCAAAATAAATTCTTTTACATGATAAATAATCTTTACATTCTACACCACAATTCAAACGTTGACGATAGTACTTGATTGCATTTCCTTATGAAGCCAAAAAAATCTGCGTCAGGTCGGACATATGAATGTACTTTACTCCGATAGTGATACTGAAATGAAAGAGAAAGAGACGCCGGAGAAGTAATGGCAGTAAAACTTTACGCTGATGTTACACTGGAATTCGCACGACAGTGTTTCACATGACATTATATTTTTATTTGCACGCCTTTCTTAAGAAATATCTACTCCATAAAACAACGATTACCCATAGGGACTGCCAATAGAAGTGAAAACTTAAAACAATCAAGAAACAATGACCCGTATTTAGTAGCACACACTATAGCGCCACATAGCTGCTACGAGCGGAGCTCCATTTTCTCGGGCTACATATCACTATGCTGAATGACGTAATATTTTCCCTGTCCTAACTCAGCTAAACATTTCACCGCAAAGTCAGGTGCAGTTCTGTAAAGGTAATTCTTACCGTACCGTGTAAACTAGGTGCGCTCGAGTACAATCCCCTCGCCACGGCGCTGGTCCACGTAACAGTGATGGATGGCCCCGCGGAGGTGTATTTAATCTTCCTAAGAGTAATTCCTCCGGACGCCCAGCGCACACGGTTGGCGTTTAATGTTTTGTTTAAGAAAATTTATAGAAGTTGTTCTGATGCATTTTGATGTGTTCAACACATCAAAATGTGATGCATTTTGATGTATTGAACAACTTCTATAAATTGTGTTGTGTTCATTCGTAAAGATTGTTTATGACAACATTGAACTGCTAATAAAGTACTTGATAGGTATCATTGTGAGCCGAAGACTTCCACACGTCCACTTCTTGCCATAAGCCTCCCCAAAAGAGCGTCATTGGTCTTGGCCAAGAGTAATTTACATCAGAGGTGTATTGTATCTATAAAACGATAGGTCTTTGTCTATGGCATAACGGGCCAATCGAGTATTCGTAGCCACGTGCAGATAATCAACGCTCTTTGACATCCGCACGGTATATGCAGATTCATTGTCATTCTTCATATCATTCCAAGTTGTAGGTATCAGGGAATACATACCAGCGTATGTATTCCCTGATACCTACAACTTGGGAATCTTCAAATCGAGAGTGAATAGGTACCTTCTAGGCAAGCGTGCTCCATCGTCGGCCAAGTCTACACTTTCCACCAGGTGAGGCATTGGCCAATCGCAAGCCTATCCATTATAAAAAAAAAAAAATTAAGTATCAGTAATAGTTTGGTAGCGCGGCATAGATACATGCGTGTTTTTAAAGATTTCTGGCAAAATTTAAAAAATATGCATAATATAATATGTCGTTAGATCGTATTCAATCTTGAACTCTGTGGCATTTGAAATCGATAGTATAATATTATAAAGCTGAAGAGTGTTTGTTTGTTCGGTTGAACGCGCTAAACTTAGGAAGTATTGATCCTATTTGAATAATTCTAGCAGTGATAGCCAATTTAACGAGGAGGACTATATGCTATATGCAATTAAACTACAACTTATAGATGCCGAGTAAGTACCGCATGTAAAATGTTCTGTACGTTCATCTCACATGGTACCACATAATATCAGGGTTGTGATATTCCCAGCTGAGTACCACAACCATTAACTGAGTGGTAACCATTTTAGGGCTTTGTTATACTGTTGTGCATTATCCCGTGTTATAATTTCGCCTGTATTGTATTTTTGTTTTACTTAATTTTTTATCTTTTATTTTTTTGTGTCGTTATTTTAAGTTTGTATTGGTTTTCTTTTATGTTATAGTTTTAAGTTGTGTTAATGTATAGCAGTATAATTACTGAAGACCTAAATAAAGTATATTCTATTCTAAATCAGAGGGACGCTGTTAGCTGTCACTATAGCTTTACGTACTAGTATCAATAAAATACAAATAAGCAAGGCTTATAAACGTACGTAAGTCGTAAGGACAAATCCCCAACTAAACTAAAGCTTTATTCCCCAGTCCAAATAAGGCTTTTATTTCTTCTATTCGGTTTATGGCGTGTAGTAAATGAGGCGATAAAAACTAAAACTTGTTCCGCGCCCGCGACGCGGTCTGTGCAGTGCTCTATTAAAACTTGTCATATAAAATGTTAATTTTATGACCTTTGTCGATAAGAATGCAAATCTAGACAATATGGCTCGTGATTGTTTTTTTATTCGTTAGAGATGAGAGACATTTTTATGGATTGGAAACTTTCGCGGGCTGTTGCAGCTAGATTCTCTTCTATTAAGAGATTATTCATCTATTAAGATGCATGACAAAACAAACAATGACGATGCATAATTCTGTGTCCATTTTCTTTACCATTATTTTGCTATTTTGATGGGATGACATCTGAGAGGACCGTAGAGAAAATCCACATAGCGTCGACGACAATGCTATTGAATAATATTAATACGCAGTCGAACCCTGGATCTCTAAGATCACATATTTTAGAGGGACCGGATTAATCACCAGCAAGGTTGCTAAGGTGCGATCAAGCCAGAGATCCGCTAATATTATGTTATAACAGATTTTATTCCTGAATGATCCTTGATTGGATCATTAAATTAATGAATTTCATTATCAGAATTCAAAGTTGAACCTGATTACATGTTTTCAAGCTGTTATCCCCCAATCAATATGGCTTTATGAGATTTTGTTAGGAACACCGAAGGCTGAGACAAGGGACGCATTTACAGATATTAATACATGTAATCAGTCTTTGTGATTTATGCTCTGTGGAATATGAAAGATGGCGGGAAGCCGCTCTCTGATAATCACTTCATAAATAATAACTATTGTTATTAATGAGGTCTATATTGTATTGTATAGTTTAGTAGGCTTCGATATTAATTCGTACCGAGGGAAGCTTATATTAAGATGTTATTTACCTACTTTCATGTATTGTCCCTTGTTGATGGAAATTCAACCAAAAACAATCTTGATTAAATGGACATGAAGAGGGAGGAGAGCAAAGGATCTCTATCTCTCTCCCGACTGCTCGTTTGCACCCTTATACTATATAAAATGGATATATAATTTCCACAATTTATTGATTAAATTTAACATTTACAATGTTGCTTTTAGATATCTCGAGAAATAAATTGTGTAATTTGTATAAGTGTTAGTAATTTTTGCAAGCCATTGTTGTTTCACCTTTCCACCGGAAAGCTGTTTTTCATTAAAACTGGGTGGTTCCTACATTTTGGCGACCAATACGTAATTAGTCAGTAATTATTATTATTATGAGCGTTCGCATCCATATTCTTTTAATAAAAAGTATCCCATGTCTTTAATACTTCTAAGAATATGTGTACAAAGTTTCATAACTATTAATTGAGTAGCGTTGGCGTGAAAGCGTAACGAACAAACTTACATTCTCGTTTATAATATTAGTTGGGATTAATACAATTATTGATTTCATATGTTTGTCCACAGGATCCGAAGATAAGGAACGTAGTGCTGTTCGGATCGACGGGCTCCCTGGAGGAGAAGACTGTGACGGTCTGCCACGGGACGGACTTCGTCAACGTGTCCTTCATCAACTTCTGCTGCACGAGGAAGGACATTGCACAGGTTTGTCTCGCTTATACTCTTTTTTTATGGTACAATGGGGCAATCGAGCAGTTAGAGACATTTTCATGATTACCGACGCGCATGGACATCAGCATTAGTGATGTATCGATACCCTCGTGCATTGCCTTCTCAGACTCCTTGGCTTAGGAGTCGAGGGGGCCGTTTCGGGACTTTAAGTCCCCTTACGGCTGTTGCCGGGTCGCACCCCATTACTATGGGGCGGTCATTATTGCCACCTATAGGTGGACTTCGGTGGCCACTTGTAATATAGTAATAGCAGTAAGTTTCGATACCCTTCTCCCTCCCTCCCTCATTATAGCACAGCTGTTACTTTATGCTGGTCTCGTGTAAGCGAGAGGTCCTTCCCGGTCGTGCCAGGTACATTCGGCTACATGCCAAGCATGCAGTGTGACACTATCTCTTTCTATAATGTCGTAATAGATGGTGTATTGCAGCCGAGGTGGCCCTCTCCTTTGCTCTTTAGCTCCTTGTACGTCACGACAGAGTACAATATGGTCACGACATTCACCTTCTTCAGTTGATCAATATATGCCCTTCCTCTTCCTCTCCTTGCTTGTATTTGACCGTCCACTATAGTTTTAATGAAACCGTCGTGCCGCACGAGGTGGCCGAACATTTTTCCTGTTGTCGTTTCCAGCGCTTTCAGCAGTTAGTTTTAATTTCACTAATATTCTACAAATAATTTAGTAGGGATAGAGCTATGCTGCAGCTGCTGTATTGTAGAGTTGGGCCGGCACGACGAGGCACTACTACGCTTAGATTATAAGGTCATAAAGTGATAGCTTTTTTTTTTTTATGATATAGGAGGGCAAACGAGCAGCCGGAGCCATTTTCATGACTACCGACGCCCACAAACATCCGCATGGAGGCTATACAGATGTGCTGCCCTCCTTTCTCCTCCCACCTCCATGGGCCACCGGCTACTTACACACCGCACGAAAATGACAGCACAGCTGTCACTTTACGCCAGTCTCGTGTAAGCGAGAGGTTCCTCCCCGGTCGTGCCGGCCCAATTCGACTGCATGCAAGCATACAGTGTGGCACTACCTCTTACCGTCAGCTATATCGAATTTTGTCAGGTCCAAAGGGAAAAAAGTCTGTGTAACAATTATCGTATGTCCATAAACATCGGTTGTCATCATGCGATTGCGACTGCTCGTTTTCCTTCTTATCTATATATTAATAGTTGAAGCAAAAACTTCAGAAACATTTTTAGTAAAATAACATGTCATATGATATTTAGTTTTTAATTACAATAAAGTTTCACTTAGATCGAGTTTCGATCTTCGCGGGATCACTAGTAGTAGGTACTCTATTAAAAATGTGAACTTTCGTTTACAATTTCGCAAGTAAAGTTTTTCAAACTTCAATGTGGTAGGTATGTCATAGGCAAAGAGATAATTTCTAATTGTTATTCTATGTGTCCGTAGGGCTTCTACTCAGTTTTCTTTGTAAAATTATTTTTAATAACTCATTTGTGGATTTTTTGATTGTTTTTTACCTGTTATTATCAGGTTAGCCTCAGGAGGTGAGGGTAATGTGGGTAGGTAATACGTTAATCTTTTTGTTTAATTAAAAATAACATTTCTGTATTCAAATTTCTAAACATATTTTGTATATTGGTAAGTTTTGCTAATATTATAAATGTATTTTTTTTGTAATTTATTATTCTTTCAAACCACAACCGGATGAAATATGGTATAGATATACATATTATAACCAGGAATAACATCAAAAACAATTTTTATCCCGGATAATAATAATAATAATTAGGCATAGTATAGACATGTATCCATTTATCTACTCTGCCATTGGTGGTTTTTACGCAGGTAAATCTGTGGGGCACTGTTTGGTAAATTATAAAGATTTTGAAACAAAGATTTTATTAATTGTTAGTGTAAGTGGTGAATCTATCGTGGCTTCTTGCCAGTTTTTAGACCCATGTGGTCTTATTCACCCGGTTCTCTTGCTTTTCCCGCCGGGTTTGAGACCATTGGTCTACTTTCACTATAATCATATTACTTACTTAAAAAACCTTTTTAAGTTTAGTTGACTTTTTCCGTACTGTTTTCAAACTCAGTACCTTCTAGGGATTCTCCGTCGCGTGACTTTCACCGCCAAACTTATTTCACTGTTTAATATATTCGCTATAAGGAGCACGTTCTCATCACCACATCATCATCTAAACGGTTCGCTAGGCGCTAGGTATAGCTTAATACCAGTTTTTAGTATGAGACATAGACCTAGCCGCACACGTGTCGGCCTTTTCCCCCGGGACGTCTCCATTGGAGTGAATTCAATGGGCCACCGAAAATTAAAAAAAAGCTGGTATCAGTTGTACTACATGAGGTAGTGATATCTACTTATCGCCTTGTTCGATTTGAGTGGTGGCCCATTTCGGTTGCAACTCAGAAGGTCACTTCCTCTTACAAGACTACTTTGAAAGAGGTAGTGCCACACTACATGCTTGCATGCGCTCGAATTGGGCCGGCACGACCGGGGAGGTACCTCTCGCTTACACGAGATCAGCGTAAAGTGACAGCTGTGCTGTTGCGTGTCGTGCGGTGTGTAAGTAGCCGGTGGCCCGGGGAGGTGGGAGGAGAAAGGAGGGCAGCGCATCTGTATAGTCTCTGTGCGGATGTTTGTGGGCGTAGGTAGTCATGAAAATGCTCCGATTGCTCGTTTGCCCTCCTATACAAAAAAAAAAGACGTCTAACAAACTGATCCCTTACACACCGATCAAAACATCAATATTTTATCGCTCATTTTTATGTTTCAAATCTACAGGGCTTTTTGTTAAGGGACTACCAACACCTATTAGGTCAAGGCATTACTCACAAATTAGGGTGCTTTGTAAAAACTTTCAGAAACTGCACGAACACTGCAAATTCATTACTCCGGGTCCGTATTATATGACAACTAGCTGCGCCCCGCGGTTTCACCCGCGTAAATTTCGATCCCGTGGAAAGTCGACATCCCATGGTATCCCATAGGAACATTTTTTTCGGGATCAAAACTATCTTATTTGTTAATCCAACTTACTCTCTATGTGTGCCAAATTTCATGAATATCGGTTCTGTAGTTTCTGCGTGAAATGTAACAAACAAACAAACAAACATACAAACTATCGCATTTATAATTCCTATTAGTAAGATGTACGCTTGATTCAGCTACAAAGCAATAGTGACAATACCGTAAACAAAATCCGAGTGTTGTAATGATTTTGTTCGTGTATACAAAAGAATGAAGAAAGCACATTAAGCCTATCGTAGATATGGTAATACATAAGTGCTTGTGGCCGTAAGTTCTGTAATCTCACCTTTTAGGCGGGGCCCAGTAATTTATTGGGGCCCTCTCGCCGACCGCTCCACGACCCGTGTCGTATATATCTAATGAAGTGTAGTGTCGTATTTACTGAAGCGTCTGCGCGAAATTAATATCGTGTGTGTTGGGATTGTTTCTGTATTAACAGAAGCATCATTTTCCAACTTGGAATTCCTGGAGAGGACATTTATTTAAATGGCTTTATTTAGTATGTCTCGAGCATTTTAGCTTCTAAACGTAGGGCCAGGATTCGCTTTATTGCACATAAATGTCACAAAAGAAGTTATTTTGCCGAGATGACAATGTTCAATATGTAAGCCAAAAGGAACGTCACTTGGATGTCAAAGTTTTAGTGTCCTCACTCACCGCTATATTACGGCCGCTACTATAGAGATTATAAAGATGTGTTTCCTGTCTTTACACTCCATAAAACATCCCATATTAATCCCCATTGAAAACCGCCACTCCATCCCTCTCTTGTGCGAGTGAGAGGCACCTTTTATCCCCACTTCTGTATTTACCCAGCAAACCTCCTAGGTATTTTTAGCAAATAAATTACTTATACTACCATTATTAACAAGCGCATTTCTTTTCAAAGCTATGGACGGAAGAACTGTTCGCGCTGGCCTACAACCTGAACCAGTACAACAATCCCACCATCAAGTTCCTTGAGAAGATGCACACGAAGATTGTACTGAAGGCTGACAAGTCCGGGAAAATTCTCGTCAAGAAGTAAGTACTTTTTTTTATATTAGGGAGCAAAACGGAGCCATTTTCATGACAACCGTAGACATCCGCATAGAGGTTACACAGACGCAATGCCCTCCTCCCTCCTCCCTCCTCCCTCCATGGGCCACCGGCTACTTACCGCACGAAACGCGACAGCACAGCTGTGAAATTACGCCGGTCTCGTGTAAGCGAGCTCCCCGGTCGTGCCGGCCCAATTCGGCTACATGTATGCAGCGTGGCACTGCCTCAAGTAAAAATACCAAAGTAAGTACAATGGGGCTATTAGAGTTATTAAGTTTTATCTCGAAATAACTGCAATTTCGCCAGCTCACAAATGGAACGTTCTCTGTTGAGAATTTCATTGCACCGAAAATATTTGCTATTGTATTCTCGGCTTCATAAATTTCTTTATGAGAATATAATGGCTTTTACTTAAAGTGTACTTTTTTGTGTCAAAATGGATGAGTTTATTTCCTTTTGTTAGTGATATATTGGTATATCTTTTAAAAGATACTTTATTTAATTTATCAATCAAATCATATTTCAGTTACTTTTTACACTTAAAATTTCAGCCCTAGGATTTAATTAATCAACCAAAGCATATGTCAATCATTTTTTACTCTGTGCTGTACAGCAGCCCTTCTAGGCAGGCTGAATATATACTTAACTTGGTCTGATAACAACGGCATATTGTGCATCCTACATTTTTGTGGGCAGAGAGAACCGAAGCCGAGAATTTACCTTAAGCATCGGGTCCAATCGTCTTTTGGCGGATGTATTTCCAAGTGGGCGATCGAAAAATTCAATTGACCCCAGGGTTAATTTTGTTAGTTTGTGGTTCAGTCAATGAGCACTTGTTTTAAAGTGTTACCTTTGACATCTGTAATTTGGTGATGAGACCATGACACCAGTACGAGAACGGTATGTATTCTTTTATCGATGTTACAAGCGAAACCTGTGCCTTTGTTTAACAGATTTTTTAGTAATTTTGAAACCTATAAAACCTTGAAATTGAGATATCAAATGTTCACTAGTCATAATCCAATAGCAATGACTACATTGCTTTAGTTGACACATATTTGTTCATAACAAAGTACTTCAGTTTTTTATTTTTTATTTTCTCCACTTTATTAGCATATCAAACATTCTCAACAACCCTCTTTATTTGCACTCTGCACATCAAAGGAGCTCTTCAAAATGAGACGATGACCGATTTTATGTGTAGCCTTCGTCCCGTAACCACTGGGACAGAAATCGGCTTACGCTAATAATATATAAGATAAATCGATATAAAATCGATTCGATACATATAAAAACTCAAACA
This sequence comes from Calycopis cecrops, assembly GCA_001625245.1. Lineage (NCBI taxonomy): Eukaryota > Metazoa > Arthropoda > Insecta > Lepidoptera > Lycaenidae > Calycopis > Calycopis cecrops. The sequence goes on along the minus strand of LUGF01033118.1, from coordinate 106,410 downwards.
GTTTCCAGTTGGCGCGTTTAGTTTTATTGCTCGTTATTAGTGCGCTACTATTTTTGTGAAGAAGGTACTTACAGTGAGAACATAAAATGTTTTATATTATCGCTTATACATTTTTATAACTCAATAGTTTGCTCCGTGGTTTAACTCGTTTAAAATTTATTGTAAACATTAATTTCTCTCCTTGTAATATGATTGTAAATATATCTATGCAATATTTTATCAAAATCCATTTAGGTGAGAACTTTTGCATTAGCAAAATAGTATTTGCTTTATTAGTAAGTATACTATACATTTTAAGAATAATTAGCCTATAATGTGCCGAAAATTTGGAAATTAGGGCGATTTCAGCTTATTTTAGAATACTGAACCAATTTCGTTACTCGTCGAACTGAATCTGATTGAGAGATTGCCAACGCTGTATTGACAAACTGCATTGAACGCGAAGCTCAGTCATTTGACGTTGGTGTTACTGTGTGAAATATATAGGTCGCTCTATCCGGATTTAGCGGCAATGAATCAATGGCATTATGATTTTTGAAGTAAAACTTCTATACGCTCGCTTGACATGGGAAGTAAGCTGGAGACAGTGGAGTAAGACAAAAATCACACATCGGGCGAGGCCAGTGGAAGTTGTCATTCAAATTCGATTTATGTGAGACTTTTTTGTATTTAAAAAATAAATATCATATGACATGTTATGTCATTGTAACTAGGTACGGCAATGAACGTAAAATGAAAATCAATAATTAAGTTTTACTTCAGTTGTGTGGTCTAAAGCACACTCTTTTTATAACATAAAAAGAGATATATCAACACCGCGACCATTTTATTAGCTACTACCGAAACCCATTACCAATACTTTTGGACCCATGTACCATTGGCTACTCACAATCTCTTGAACCAGAGGTATTATGGCATACTAAACTATGAACAAAGATAAAATCTAGAGAAAAAAATAGTTTAATTCAAAAGTCAAGGTCTATAGCGCAGATCAAAGACATAGCAACAGTTGTATTAACGCGTGTATAACACAAACAGCGCTCGGAATGTACAGCTCGATGTGTCGGTTTTTAGGGTTCCGTACCCAAAGGGTAAAAACGGGACCCTATTACTCCGCTCCGATGTCCGCCCGTCTGTCACCAGGCTGTATCTCATGAACTATGATAGTTGACAGTTGAAATTTTCACAGATGGTGTATTTCTATTGCCGCTATAACAACGAATACTAAAAAATTAAATAATATGAATATTTAAGGGGGGCCCCATACAATAAACGTGATTTTTTGCTCCCATACAAATGATAAGCTCCCACTTTCGTAGATAATGGTACGAAACCCTTCGTGCGCGAGTCCGACTTGCACTTGGCCGGTTTTGTTGTAGTCGCGGGAGTTCACGATTAGAGTGTTGTCGGTGGGCCCATAACGAGATTACGTTTATGGGACAATTTGTGAAGGTGTTGGGGTTCTGTCCGAGGAAATTTAATAATGGAACACTTATGTAATGTTTGGCGAGTCATCGTCTGAGGTGCTTTTTTGATATGTCAATAGAAGAACGAATTATCAATGAAACATCACCATTTAGTAAGCGGTTTAGATTGTATACAACAGCCATTCCATCGATATAGGCGAATAAGGGAATAGAGAATGAACTTTTGCTTGCGCGCCCGTTTGGCCATTAATGACATGAGCAGGCTGGTCTTTACAAAGATGGCGGCCGTAGACGAAACTCGGCTAGACGGTCATGTAACGAACGGAACGATCCTACTTCCCGTAGGTATATTGAATAAAAAACTCGACGATGAGTTTGGCGATGGGCAACAGTTAAATGGAAAACTTTGTTTTACGTACAGCGCTGTAACTCGATCAAACAACACGGCCAGTAGTTAGCGCTGCAAGTTTTTATCTAGCTGAAGTTTAAACGAACTTCGCGAGCACCTGCGTCATACTCGAGCGGGCCCTATTACGTAACCGTTTAGATTTATCCTTATGTTATTTTTTTTAATAATATAATGGGGAAAACAAGCAATCGGGGCCATTTTTAAAACTACCGACGCCCATAGACATCCGCATAGAGGTTATACAGATGACCTCCTTCCTACTCCACCATTTTACACACCACACGAAACGCGACAGCACAGCTGTCACTTTACGCTGGTTTCATGTAAGCGAGAGGTACTTCCCCGGTCATGCCGGCCCAATTCGGCTGCATGCATGCAGCATGGCACTACCTGTTACTAATGTGTTTGTATCACATTAGATGGATTATCTTATCAGTGGACAGGACATCCGCGGTCCATTGCTGTTGTACACAGATGAAATCATGCGGAATTTTTTTTTATCTATACTAATAATATAAAGCCGAAGAATTTGTTTATTTGTTCGTTTCAACGCCCTTATCTCTGGAACTGCTGGTACAATGGGCTATTTTCCAGTATTAAAAATATAAGCTTATTGAATGTTAATTAATATGATTTATGAAGTCATTATGTAGTGAAATAATTAGTAAATAATCAATATTTTATTTTAAAATCTATTTTTAAAAATAAGTATTTTTAGTCATGAGTCACGTGATACGAAACGACTTGAAATTGATTATGACGTCAATATTGCGTGAGCTCTATGGTAGCCCCGGGTACGTAGTAAATTGGTTGTCAATTGTCATTTGTCAAAGAGTTGTAGGTCATAATTTTAATATTATGGTCACTGTTATATGTTGATACTTGGTCCAAATGTTTGTTATTACAAAGAGAATACAAAATAAACAAATGCTACATATGAAATAAGTCACATACATAAGTCATTCACTACTTGACATTTAGGATACAGAATATCTACGTCACAGGACGCCATTTTGCTTAAAGAAGCGTTTTCGCGGGTCTTTAAAATTTTGAATTTTGAATTTAAAATTTGAAAGTAAATACTTATCAGAATCAAAAATAAAAAAAATTATAAGTTCATTGATTGCTGATAAACATTCTGGAGTGGTTTTTGAAAACTTGGAAAATAGCCCATTCGAAAAATTATTTCAGTATTAGTTAGTCCATTTAGCGAGGACTACTTTTTAATCGACTGCGGTAAAAAACGGATTACGTAAACGAAGTTGTGGGCGTCAGCTAGTATGTGATGACGTGGTTGTTATTGAGCGTACAAATCATCAATTTACGCATGACTCCGGCCAACCAACATTTCTTTTTAAATGCGAGCTCCATTCGCTGTGGCACCCCAATGCCCCTTCAGCGAGTTTCTCCTTCGTATTATATTGGGAACTTATCTTCTTCTGCCGTACGACTTATTATACGGGATTTGGCTTTAGTTTAAAAAAAAACTATTTAATTATTCTAGAAATAGAAGTATATTAATTGACACATGAAATAGTAAAACAATGATATAGTAAGACTCCCGACTAGTATTGAGGTTTAACAGCAACTGAGGCTCGCGCCCTCGATATCTAGCGAGGCTTTGCATCATTACGCTGAACTTGCCGTTTAGCGTATGGGGCAGCTATATAACCCTTACAGTGAAAGGATATAACAGACTTCCCTACGAACTAACTAACTAACTATTAATACACTAATATCATAACTGTGACTAGATTTGGCGCAGTAATTATATCGCTTAGTGATAATATTAAACCCTTGTTTTGCGTAGAGATGTCAGTTCGCTGGGCATTTTCTATCGCATGTATCACCCTCGATCTTCCGAAGTCTTCTCTCAAAGGCCGGAAACACATATGCTAGACCTCTGGTGTTGCTGATGTCTACAGCCGTTGATTGTCACTTATCATCACGTGGTCCAACTGCTCGTTTGCCTCCGATGCCATAAAAACAAATTGTGTTGATCAGTTTATATAAACAGCAATATGGTGTTAAGACACACAAAGCATGAATATGAAATGTTTAACCTGGACATGGCAATTTACGTAAAAGCTTTTCAGATATTAATATAATATTAGACCCAAATGTATGAACATTACAATTAATTAACATGTACAATTAAATGTGTTAATTTGCATTAGCGAAATGCTTGCAGAAAATACAAAATGGAATTTTCATCTGTATAGAGAACGTAGTGAAGCTTTTATTTTGTTTTATCACGTGTAAACACAGTTATACAAAGCTCTGTAGGTAATTAAATATTTTCGATGTTCCGACTGCCCGGGCATGTAACAATAAGATTTGGTAGTATTTTGTTTACAGTAAAATGGGCATACAATTTTCATTTTTTTTTAAATCGCTTATGGGCAATGGCATATGCCACCAACTAATTCAGTGGTTCTTAACCTTGTAGTCCCGAGGGATCATATGACAATATTTTCGTTATCGAATTATAACGAAAATTTTGTTTATTGATCTGGAAAGTAATGGCATGGTTCGTGAATCGTGGACCACTTGCGATGCTCCCAAGGACCACTAGAGGATCGCGGACCACCGGTTAAGAACCACTGATCTAATTACACACCGCACAGAACTCGACAGTACTACTGGCAGTCGAGTATTATAAAAATATAAGCATTAACGGTGTGAATATAATGTTATCTATTAATGAATATATAGATAAGTAACCGATTACTCTGAGTACCTAATATCTAAATAATGATTCGAATATTGGTACTGGAATATTGTGTAGAATCGAGTCAGTAGGTACTCGAGTGAAGCTGACTCGGAACAACACTGAAGATATGTTCGTTTTTTGTTTACGGCAAATTGGGCCTAGTAATAGAGTCTGGAGTCGAAAATTGGAATGTCAGTGTTCAATAACTTCCGCATCGCACTGTTTTAGACGTTGAGATGTATTGAAATATATTGCTTTGAATCGTGCTATCACGGTTGGCCTTGTGTCTAAAGCTGTGTGTATATTGGTATAAGTAGTAGTTGTCCAAATATATTGATGGTGATGGTGTTAGATGGGATTTGGTAAAGGGCCACGTATGCCTCTGATTGTTCTCTAGTTAATCGACAGCCTTTGTGTTAGTTATAAGATCTGTCCAATAACATCTATAGATTAAAATTTTTAGTTTTACTTGATTAAAAAATAGAGAAAACTGTACTTAAAGCTTATAAATGTAAGTATAATATTATATATAAGTATATTATATTTCGTTATTTATTAATAACTAAATCTAGATAAACGAAACGGAATTTAACCCTCTCCGTCTTAATCTCCTCGTCTGAATCGCGACGTCTTGAAGGGCGCGTACCTTGTTCCTTAGCGAGATTAAAGCCGTGTCATGAACGCTTTAGACTTCAGAGTGATTGATAAAGAACAAAGCGAAAAGCTTGTACATGTTATCTTTCGGTACGACGCCGACGCCGCAACTCGTGGGTTCTGGGCTAAACTGTACTATACCTATATGTATTGTACTATATTCTTCGTTGTTGTTTATATTAAAGATTTTAATAAATTAATGTTACATCTCTGTAATATACAGGGTTAGTTTTTGGTCACTGGCCATATTTAAAAATAAGGAAATAAACATCATTTCAAGGGTGTGATTTAATTTTATCGTCTTATTTGTAATATTTTGTTACATAAACATCGATTTGAAACGGTCCGTAAATATACCTACGCGCATTAGCACCCGAAGAGAATGTTGATTTTAACAGCTGATTGTTTCGTATCTAGCCGCGCGGCGGCAGCGAACGCTTATGTTACACACGGGACAAAAATATTTTTAATATTATTTTTCTTATTTGTTTTATTACATAAATCGAATGCTGTTGAATGAATTGTCGATTCTGAATGAAATCTGAAAATTTGGCCGGTGACCAAAAACTAACCCTGTATATAAAATTCATGTGTCACAATAAAATTCATGTGTCAAATTACTTACCGTACTTTTAGTTATCATATCGGGATTCGGGACCTATCTGAGAATCGGCCAATATTTTTCATCTCGATATTTCCACTCCATTTAAGCGGGTGAAACCGCGAAGCGCAACTGGTTATTAATAAACTACTGTCTCTTGGTATATCTATTGGTAAGCAAGGTTACGGCTTTGAGTTGTGGGTCGGGCCATAAAGTCTTATTAGCATTTTTAAATACATCTAATAAGTTAGGAAAGTTAGCGGTGTTACACCCCCATGTCTCGGTGAGCTCTTTGGCCCTTTCGGCCCTGCACATGATTTCTCTTTCTAGTCGTGTCGGATCGAGTTTGAATGTGGTAATAGAGAGTGCGCTTGTTCACATATACTTATGCTCTACAATATGTCCTGCGCCGTGAGCTGGTTAAACTTTACAATGATTAAAGAGTAGACGAAATTCGAATTGGCGAACATTTTTGTAATAAAATAATAAGTAGATAATACACAAAACACTACTAATTTAATCCTCATTAATATAATAATTTCTGACCTCAATGATATTTAAATGATATTTACTTGGACTGGCTTCCGCCTTCGAAGTTCAAACTTAACTGAATTAAGCTAGGTTTGCCGATCCTTGTCGCTGGAGGGATCCTGTAGCCTGCAGATCCGGAACCCTCCACTTAAAGTGGCTGAAGGCACCCGCAGGGGTTTAGTCGGTAGGGGCGTACCAAACGCCGAGCCCGGCACTGTACCAGGAGCCACCCAGGCCCCTGGTAGCGTGCGTAAATGCATTCCCCTGCGAGAACAAAAAAAAAGGGTTTGCCCGTCCATTTGATAATTTTTATAATAATTTTTATTATAATTGACCTGTGGGGTCAGGTAAGAATTAAAAAAAAATAATTGTACGGCCTTTACTTATACAGCGTTATTAATAAACTAGCTTCCGCCCGCGGCTTCGCCCGCGTGGATTTCGGACTTCAAAAATGGTGTTGTTGTTATTATACATATAAACCTTCCTCTTGAATCACTCTATCTATTAAAAAACCGCATCAAAACCGTTGCGTAGTTTTAAAGATTTAAGCATACAAAGGGACATAGCGACATAGAAAGCGACTTTGTTTTTTTTATACTATACAGCTGTTACCCGCGGCTTCGTCCGCGTGAACCAAGAAACATCTTCATTGAGTTCCGATCAGCAGCTCTACCAAAGTGAAAATGGTTAGACAAATATTTTAACACAAAGAAACAAATAAGGCGAGGATAAAGAGTAAGAAACAAATAAGGGTTGCATAGTTGTACAGCAACAGTTTAATTGTAATGCCGTTTTGCGTAATATTATTCAAAAAATATCCAATTTAATTTTAATTGAATGTTTGGTTCACTATTTTGGTCATAGTGACTTGCACATAAAAGATAGATATATGCTGTCGCGGACTTTTATTTAGAACTATTTAAGATAAATAATCCTACAGTAATCATCTTTGTGTAACTCCAACGATTAGGGCAGCGCACGCCAATATTGCTCTCAGGGGGCTGATTTTTTCCGACTTACTTGACAGTTATCGTTATATTATAACCAAATTATAAAAAATCCCTATATATTTACTACTTATTATGTCATTCTGCTATGAAAGCTATATTACTGTAAAGATTCATGAAAATCCGTTCAGTAGTTTTTGTGTGGAAGAGTAACAAACACACTCACAAACTTTCGCCTTTATAATATTAGTAGGATAGTAGGATATAGATTAATATTACTCCAAGTATTAAACTTGAATCTGTCAAATACGTTATTGTTTATGTATTTATTACTTGCGAATGGACAGATTCTTTATTTACCTATTAATGAGGCTGAAAATGTTATCTGTACCCTGCGGTTTTACCTTTCATGTTTAATTGCAGACTGTTTTCTATATCTGTGGCAAAATTGCAATCAAAACTATTTAATACTTTTTGCGTGGATCCATAATAAACATACATAATATAAACTTTACATTTATAATATTAGTAACATTAATCACATGGTCCAAGACATTCCTATACACATAATCATAATTTTGTCTCAGAGAAGTGTACGGTCACAAAACGTATATACACGGAACTTGCAGTGTTCCAATTTATCCGAAAGTCGTATTTCAGATAATCGAACATCACCGATATTGAATGGTTCCGTCGGAAAATCTGAAAGAATTTCACAAAACAATGTTCGAGATACGGGCTGTTCCGCGATGCATACGTTTCAATTTGTACAGCGTAGCTAGCGAGCTGCTCGCCCGAATGTATCTGCTATTGACGTTTGCTATTATCGTATTCGGGATATTTCCATTCTGGGGCACGGGGGTGCTGCGGGTCGGTTTTGTTGTGACTGATGTAATTAGTCGGCTGAGAAAGGTTCCGCTTGATGACTTATTCATTATTAAGCTTTGATGAATATGCTTATAGCATTACTATCCATACACACCAAAGGTGTAGGAGATTAGGTTGCTATAGCTATAGGCCGTATAATATCTGCTTCGTACGTTATATTTGGATCTTTTTAATATACCCATATTGTATTTTTCGAAACTTTTCCTGGAGAGTTTTAAGAATGTCCTATCATATTATATTTGTTGATAGCGTAAGATGATAAAGGAGAAGTCAGATC
>LUGF01033118.1:87338-97810 GCA_001625245.1 Calycopis cecrops | reverse complement strand
GAAGAGCATAATAATAATGTGGATGTCTATGGGCATTGGCAGTAATTACAAGCCAACGCTTTCTCGTCAGCTTTCTCGTTATACTATACAAAGAAAACAATTTTAAACCTATTCTAGACTTATTTCCTCCCATTTAAGTCACATTTCTACATCATAATGAAAATGGCACGGTTTAAACGTAAAACTAGTGGAATCACTCGAGCCGTGTACGAGATTTGTCTCATGTGAAATTCACAATACATCACGGAGAGGCTCCGGCGCCGGAAGCCGGGCTCCGCCGCCGGCTACGCCGCTCTCGTTTCCACTTCTGAGTTCCATTTTAAAAATTCTATATTCGTGTTACACAAAAGCGTGTAAAAATATTTTTACCCTTCCAATACAAATTTCTGAGAGATAAGATTTGCGGAAGCAAAGATCGCGTTTCGCATCGGAAAATAACAAACCGTACTTTTGATTTTTCGGTGATTCATTGGGAGGAGAAAGGCGTATCTGCATTATAATCATGCGTATGTATTATGGGCGTCGGTAATCATTAAAACGCTCCACAAAAGTTATGCAAATTTCTTACACTCTTTTCTTCTCGTGTAATTGGCCACTGGTGATTACGGTCTTGTGGCGATTCCTGTCATTGGAATCACTATGGATTGTAAGCTCGCATACCCCACGAAACGCGACACCATAGCTTTCGCTTTGAGGCGGTAGGGTGTGAGAGAAAGCTACCCGTCGTGCTAGCCTAGTTCGGCTGTAATGTAGTACCATCACCGTAGTAGGAGTATCTATTCTTCTACGACTATAACGCATTGTAGCTGAACTGGTCCTATTACAAAGTAACTGCACTGAGTACATCATAAATTTAAAAATCGTACAAAAATATCGTCTGACCGGTCCAGATAAAGTTCAGATCAAATAGGAGGCCTTAAACTTATTAAAAAATATCGCTTCCAGATATAGTCGCTAGTGACGTCACCGGACTAAAAATAATTAATTATCAAGTCATTGTACCGCAGTCGCGTTAAAAAAAACTTAATAAACGAGACCGTATCTCGATTTAGCTGCCGTGACGTCACGTGCACTAAAAATAATATTTTTTTTGCAACGACCAGATCGGTCGTGTCGAGTTACCCGATGAGAGGGGGATCGGTTACATTTCAGTTTATATCGAAATTCAAACGATTTGCGGTTATTTGTTTTGTATTCAGCGTTGATGTGAGTATTCCCAAATGGGAATCGTGACGTCATATGAAAGGATTTTTAATGATAATTATTTTTACGTATGGAATGAATAAGAGAAGACTTGTAATGTCGTAAACTTAAATATTTTTCGGGATTGGTAGGAAAAACAAGCAGTCGCATCTCCTGAGCAATTATTGTAAAAATAACAAGTTCCACCATCCAATGAGCAGGTCGTTGCCGGGCTTTACCCACCCGTATTGAAGTAAAGGACGGCAATATATTTTCATAAACTCTGGCTTTACAACTATCATCGCTTTACCGATTGTTACTTTGCCTTAAAAAAATACCACAATCGATAATATCAGCCCCTATAGGTTCACTGCTGGACGGCCGATCTCTTGCTACCAACAGCTCATCTGGAACGGGTACCTACTGGACGTTGGACTACGGAATAGATCGTCTTGCCGCCTTGAAAATGGTCGACACGACAATTAGTCTTTCTATACGAATCTTCCACTGTTAGTTACTATCTCATCTGTCATCCCTCCTGAGATGGCGAGAAATTGTCACTTCAGTGAGCTTAATCTTCTTTTTTAACCTATAAATTGGTTAAGAAGTACAACACTACTTATGTATCAATAAAAATATACCTAGTTGTAAAAAGAGTGTTAACATTTTCATCATTTGAGTTTTCTCCTGTTAATTTTTGACATAATTTGCTTAACAAAGGCTGTAACTATGTATACGTTAAAAAGTTCAATTAATTTAAACACCACTTTAACGGGACCTTTTCGTTTCTTTCCAACAACTAAATTTTATTGTGAGTAGTAAATATCACATAAACTTACACCCCCTTATTAATAAACATAGAATAACTTTATTCAAGTAATAACCTAGTAATAAAATGACATCTGTCAAATTGCAAATTAAAAAACATAAAAAGTATGGAACTTGACAGATGTCAGTTTATTACTAGGTTATTACTTGGAAGTAGTTATTCTATGTTTATTAATAAGGGGGACAGAGATTACCAATAAGTACCTACCTAATACTCGAGAACATTTTATTCCTTAGAGAGATCTAAGGATGGTAGTATGTATATTGGGACAATGAATCAAAACTTTATATTTTGCTGTGATAGAACCTCCCACAGGAGATTGACAAGTTTCCAGACAGATTAATGTTTTGTTCAAAGGTAATATGTTGATTTGCCCAACGTCTATCAAAAGTTGCTGATGTAGGTATAAATAATAATCATTAATTAGTCATAGTAAACGCGAAAAATATTAAATCTTGTTATTTATTCAGAAATTTGATATTTTTGACTTAATACTGTCTTTTTATAGTAAATTTTGTTTTTATAAAAAAATCAGACTAATCTTTGTATTTAGGGCGTCTTATCAGTTACCTAGTATATGCGTTTGCATATTATAATGTACTTTGTATAATATAGGTACCTACTAGTCGAGAAGTTTTAGTTTCAAGTGAAGTAGTAAAAATTGTTTAAAACATTTAAATCGGTCCAACCGGAAATTATCGTACAACTATCGTGACTAGATTTTTTTATACAGCCGTAAACGTGAGTATCTCGCTGCTGTAGACAGATTGATAATGATGAAGCTCAATTATTTGTATCGTCGCACGAAGCGCTCGCTGACGCTGTCGCGAATTTAAATCGCATTTGAGCTGGCAATTTAGAGCGGAGGTAGCGTCTGCGGAGTGCGGGCCCATCGAGATAATTCCACTTGGCAACATTTCACTTTTACCTTTTTTGCTCTCTCCCGGCTCAGATTGCGCTCGGTGTTATTGGACAAGGAATTATTATTTTTGAAGCGTATTCCTTTAACGATCCATCCATTTTTTTTTCTTGGATAGAGGCAAACGGTTCAAGTCCTTTGGTGACTAGGACGCTTTAATAATCTTCTTCTCTATCTCTATCTAATATATAAAATTCTCGTGTCACGGTGTGCGTGATTGAACTCCTCAGAAACGGCTAGACCGATTCTCATGAAATTTTGTGTGCATATCCGGAAGGTCTGAGAATAGGCCAACAATTATTTTTTATCGCTATATTTCTACGGTATCGAAATTACGCGGGTGAAATCGCGGATCGCAGCTAGTAAATTTATAAAGACACTAGCTGCGCCCCGCGGCTTCGCCCGCGTAAATTTCGATATCGTGGAAAATCATTCCATGGCATCCCTCAGGAACATTTTTTCGGGATAAAAAAACTATCCTATGTTACTTCTAATACCTCCAAGAACATGTGTACAAAATTTCATGATGATCGGTTGAGCAGTTTTCGCGTGAAAGGGTAACAAACAAACTTACATTCGCATTTATAATATTAGTAGGGATTTATTTCTTGTCATAATGTAGTGTTTACTATACTGCCTTGTCTAGTACTTGTAGTAGTAGTAGTAAGTAGAATTGTAAGCGGTAGAAAATATATCAATTTCTAATAAGAGACCGATGCCGGGATGTAAGAGGAATAGACATGGAGTAACAACATGTTAAAGAGTCGGTCCTGCACTTGATTTCTCCTCGATACTCGGTTGATATTCTTGATTGATATTCTTGTTACTTTATGTTGATCGGTCTGCCTTCTTATTGGAATAGGAGAATCAATTTCCACTAGTGTCTGCGCAACCACTTGATATATGACACGCATAGTTGGACTAAAGTGACAATCCTGCATACTAGGTACATATTAAACTGTCCTACATTATGGCCGCCGTTTTCGAAATTAAGAAGATATTAATAGTATTAAGTGATTGAAGATTATTTGTTATGTTTCCTGAATAACGTGTTTGGTAACGGACATTAGTAATGTTAATTATCATGACGAATATAAGCCAGTACCTGTTCGCGGTGACTAATAATTGGAGCTAGCGTCTGACCGTGACAGGTGTTGATTTGTCAGGTGGAGGGAGCCTCTATTGTTTTGTATAATAACTTTAGTTGCGCAACGTTACATACACGTGTATGTAACGTTATATGACTGAAGTTATACAAAACAAAATATAGTACACGTGTTAGTTTAGGCCGATCCTCGCTTATCCGCGTTCCTACTTCGAAAGATAGCTAATAAAAGATAGCTTCGGAAACTCGGATCACCTTTTTTTTTTATAGGATAAGGGGCAAACGAGCAGTTGCTAGATGACTACCGCCGCCCATAGACATCTGCAAAACTCGCAACTTTGCAGGCGCGTTGTCGGCCTTTTCAATAATAGTTCTTTTCTTGAAGAACCCCAGGTCGTTTAGGTTCGGAAATACCGACTGTGGCAGCTCGTTCCAAAGTGATGTTGTGCGTGGTAAGAAATTGCGCCTGAAACGCATAGTTGTAGACTTTGGGACATCTAGGTGGTGGCGGTGGAACTCGGAGTTCTGCCGCGATGTCCTAAAGTGGAACTTCGCTACCTTTAGCTAACGTCGAAATTACAGGGCGCTACTTGAGTATTTAGCTAACTGGTGCCTGCGACTTCGTTCGCGGAGCGTAGTAACATTATATTTAAAGTGATTTGTTATGTTTTGTTTGCAGTGTGCCGACATTCCGATTTCCCGTAGGAATGAGCGATTTTACCGCAGTAAAAAGTGTTTTTGATGTTGACCAGGCTTAGTATCTATACACTACAAGTACAGTTTCATTCGAATCCGTCCAGTAGTTTCGGAGATTAGATAGGACAAACAAACAGACAGACAGTAAAATAAAAAAAAAACACAATTAGTTTTTCATAAATATATTCAATAGGGTTTTCTACACTATTAAAAATATGCTACGAATTGTTGTCATCCTATTAGATAATATTATAATAAACCATATACATGTCTATTTTATGCAAAATAATGCATATTTTTTGAAAAAAAATGCGAAATAAAGTAGCAATTATTTGTCAACGTCAAAAACGTTTTGCGATCGGTTGAAACTCAGATGACGTCACTGGCAAGTAAACACTAGCCGAATTGCCTAGTGTTTGACACTTTATTTACTTGCGTTTGACGTCAATCTAATCATATTGCGCCACCATGACAGTTTGCACTGTTTTAGGGGCGAGTGTAATAACTCAAACTTTAACATTATTTTTTTTTGTTAATACTGATTATTTTCTGGAAATATTTATGTAACGTGTTTAACAAGTCATAAAGTATGAAATAAAAAAAATCAAACAATTGTCAAATACCCTATTATATTCAATATATTCAAATACATTAAACAAATGGATTTTACTGTTTTATTATATCTATAGATATTACAGCATCTGTAAAAGTCCCATGCTGCATTCTAGCCCACGGCTTGCTACATTGTGGCCCCGAGGAGTGAGGATGCCAATACGTCTGCATGACAATTATGCGCATGTCTATGGGCAGCTGTAATCGTCAAACAGCTCGCCTCGTTTGCTATAAGAACTTAAAGTTCCGCACCAGAATCATAAAAGCAGGACAAGCCGTTTAGAACAGTTTCGACTATAAACACCGTGACAACATAAATATGTTACTAGCGGACGTCCGCGACTTCGTGAATCCCTTCTTTTACCGCAGTAGGTTAAAAAGTCTTTCGCTTTCCTCGTGGACTAATTAATACTGAAATAATTTTTCAAATTATACCAGAAGTTCCAGAGATTAGCGCGTTTAAACAAACAAAAAACAAACTCATATTTGTATACTGTAAACGAGACTTAATCGCGTTATAAAAAATAAGTATTTACCTCGACTCTCGACGTTTCGGCCGTGATGCAACGGCCGTGGTCAAAAAACAAACTTTTTAGCTTTATGTTATTTGTATAGTCATGTAATTAGTATGGTGATACATGTCGGTTATCATCATAGGCCCCGTTTTATTTTCGTTTCATCCCAACCCCTCTTTCCACCCCCGTAATGTCCTTTTGCGGATTTTTACAGCTGCGTTAACTCTGCCGTAATTACGTGGACGCTAAAAATGAATGGAGTATAGCGTTTTTATTAGGCCGCGTTTGTGACGCTGGGAAGTATTTTGCGGTGTCAATGGCTGGTTTATGGGCGCAGAGTGCGAATAACCATCAAACACAATAAGTGCTATGGATAATTTTTGGTGTTGTGCCACGAATCTGCTCCTAACAGGGCGGCTACAGAATATCTTACTAGAGAACGACTATCATTCTACAAAAAGGATGTATTTTCTCTTGTCATATGAGGAGCACAAATAGCTGTCTCTTTGTCCCCATGTCCTTCTGTCTCCTACAAATAGAGGTGCTAGTTGACACCCAAGGCTAATGAGGCAATGAATGTTTAAAAGAGAAAGACAAAAAATAACTTGTAACATGTTTTTATTTTTGTAAGAATTTACTAAAAAAATATTTTTATCAACTTATTAGTTATTTTTATTTTAATAAAATATTTTTATATTGTTTTTAAAATTTAAATATTTACTTATTTTTTTACCTTATGGTCTTTCGCT
Organism: Calycopis cecrops; assembly: GCA_001625245.1. Classification (NCBI taxonomy): domain Eukaryota; kingdom Metazoa; phylum Arthropoda; class Insecta; order Lepidoptera; family Lycaenidae; genus Calycopis; species Calycopis cecrops. The sequence continues at coordinate 91,203 of LUGF01033118.1, read as the reverse complement.
ATTAGTTTTTATCACATCAATTCTGCAACTGCATATAAAATTCATTAAATTTTGTAATGCAAAAGATGATTATACGTAGTTTATATATTAATGATAAAATTTCGAATATATCACTTAATATATTGGCAGCAGGCTATATGAATAGGTACCCATTTTTCTGATTTCCTATTCAATCCCGATCCACTATACCCTTTGTAAGAAAGTTGTGTGCGAACACTGCTCCTTAATCAATATCCGTAGTACAAATAAGCGAGTTATTAATGGTCTCTCTGGTCTCGTCCGCTTTGCCTCCTAATGGGATGTTTGTGACATTGAGGACGACATCACTCGGCGACGAAAGCATTACTCAAATTGTATCGTATTCGATGACTGTAATGGATTTGTCTCAGTTGCAATCTATTGGAGCTGTTAATTTGTCTTATACTGGCTTACTCGATACAGTTTGCGATCTATTTTAGTAAATAAAAAAGTCTGCTGGCAAAAAAAACCCATCTGCGCAGGCCTACGTGTCCTAGGTGAATTGTCTTCAGTTTTTTAAAGTTAAGTTTTAGTAAGAGGTAGTGCCACACTGCATGCTTGCATGCAGTGGAATTGGGTCGGCACGACCGTGGAGGTACCTCTCGCTTACACGGACCGGCGTAAAGTGACAGCTGTGCTATCGCGTTTCGTGCGCATCTGTATAGTCTTAATACGAATGTTTGTGGGCGTCGGTAGTCATGAAAATGACTCCGACTGCTCGTTTGCCCTCCTCTCCCATAAAAAAAAAAGTTATTTTAGCGTCTGGGTCGAATGCTGGTAGGTATCAAATACGTTACGCGTGTTGTCTTTCATAAGCATTGATTTGCAGGTTATATGTCAGAATTAGTTTTCATACTAATATCTGAACGCTTATGTTTTATATTTGGTATTCTTTCACGCAACAACTTTTGAGCGGATTAGAAAAATATAAATAGTAATCCTCGGCCAAGATAATAATAGCATAACCTATTAATATCAATATTCCGGTTTGCCTCCTCCCAGATTAACTGGGAAAGAAGGGGGGGTCTGCACCCCCATCGACCATAAATACAGAGGCTCGAATACCCTATNNNTCGCCTCTCATTCAGATGAAGCTGCACTGGCCTTCAGCCCTTAGCGTAGAGTCTATATGTAAAAAAATAAAAAATAAAATAGTACTCTTTGCTCGGAGAAAACGGACATTTTACAGGGGCAAATCCGACGCAGCTAGTATCATATTTTACTCTGCATAAAATGCTTTTATACATGTTTACAATTTAATTTAGACGATTGATTGATATTTTGACGATGTTTTTCTCGAGCTTGTCCTCCTTTAAAAAATAGTACGACTCTCCCCGGCGCGGGCAAGATACTCTCATGAATTCGACAATAGTATTCACAGTCTCGCCTTTTGTGGGTATTAAAATCAGGTGGGATTAGGTAAATGAATAACTCATCTACGTGTCAATTGGTTGCGCAGACATTAACTTTGTCATCATATTATGTGATCAGACAACCTGAGAACCAAAAAAATGTGTGACCAAAACCACACAACTGAAGTAAGACTTAATTATTGATTTAATACACAAATTCATTACCGTAGTTGCAATGACATAACATGTCATATGATATTTATCTTGTAAATACAAAAAAGTTTGACTTAATCGAATTTGAGTTTGTACGACAACTTCCATTGGCCTCGCCCGAGCACACATTTTTGTAACGCTCTCGCCAGCTTGCTCCCCATGTCAAGCGTATCACTCGGTTTACTTCAAAAAAGATTTTTTTTTTATTTTATAATTTTAATTTGCGCGTATAATCTACATATAATACCACATATTCTGGTGACGCGGATATTTATTATCTTGACCTGTCCTGACTTGACACGATTGCGTGAAAACTGAATAAAATCTCTGTGAGCGTATAGCTCCACTAATATATATTTTAATTCTAATCATATTCCCTTGAAACGTTATAGCCTAGCCTCAAGCCTAAAATAGTGCTCTTGGAAAATCTATATCAGAGCGTGCCGAGAGCGCGTTAACGAAAACAATCTCTTAATGATGGTACGCAATTAAGATTTTAATTGAACGGCCTAATCGCTAAATCATAAGGGATCGTTAACATCGCATTTTTCCCGGCGCTCATTTATTTTCTTTCGGCGGAAAAGCCCTTGAGCCACACCCGCATGGTTTCCGCGAACTTCAGACGTTGGAGGGTGTTTGATGAAATCATCGTCTAGTTTCGATAGAAGCTTCCTTGGGTAATTGAAAGGATTAATGGAAATAGCGGTGCTTTTCTTTTTTATATAATTTAAAGGGGCAAATGAGCAGTTTATGGCTACGGATACCCGTAGACATCCGCATGTTAGTTATATATATTATGTATAGTTTATACCGACAGATGTTTTGCCCTCCTTCCTTCTCCCACCCCCATGGGCCACTTAAAAAATTGAACTTGCGTTAATATTAATTGGTAAAAGAAAGTGATCTTCTGACGTGTTTGAGTATTTTAATGAAAGCTTCGAAGCTGTACTGTAGACAGTAGGTTCAAAATGCAATTCACTGCTGGTCGACCAGTAGACGTTCAAAAGACAAACCGCTTGGTTAGGTTAGGTAATATTAATAAACATTTGTTAATAATTCTTATTTTGTACCAACTAAATGTACACTATAGGCGCTATAACACATTCGCTTTGATTAAAAATATACTTAGTCTGGCCATTAACACTGTTACAATTAAAAAAAAAATATATTTGAATTTGGAACCGGCCGTTTTATAGGATTGTTCATTGAGTTTCTCATTTTGGCGCCAATACATTGTACAATATTTTGCGATATTAAAATGAAGTGGGGGTGATAAAGAGAACAGAATCGCTGTGATTGAATTACACAAAGTAGGTAAGGGGCCAAATTAAATTTTTAAAACTCTCCATACAATTAGTATTAGAGATGCACTGGTCATTTCTTAATTGATAAATTAAAAATGAATAGGGTGGTAAGATCGAAACAACTACTGAAGCGGTACGCAAAGGGAGGTCACAGAAAATTTTCTTTACGGATGAGAAAGTTTTTACAATAGAGCAACATTTTAACAAACAAAAAGACCGTATTTTTGCTCAAAGCTCTAAGAAGGCTTCCCAATTAGTTAATAGAGTGAAATGTGGACATTATCTGACTTCAGTTATGGTTTGGTGGGGTGTTAGCTATGATGGAGTGACTGAGCCATATTTTTGTGAAAAGGGTATCAAAACATCGGCACAAGTGTATCAAGATACCATTCTTGAGAAGGTAGTTAAGCCCCTTAATAATATCATGTTCAATAAACAAGTATGGTCCTTCCAGCAAGACTTGTGATCACGCAATCTTACTTGGAAGCGAACGTCTCGGACTTCATCAGAGCTGAAGACTGGCCGTCGTCTAGTCTCGATCTTAATCCGCTTGATTATGATTTATGATCGGGTTTAGAGAGTACAGCTTGCTCTAAACGCCATGATAATTTGGAGTCCCTAAACTTGAGATTGGCAATGAAGAATGCATGGAAAGAGTGATCTTCTATTGATAACTGGCCTCAACGTTTAATGGACTGTATTGCAGCCAATGGAGACCACTTCGAATAATGTTTTATATTTGTGTATTGAACTAACACACTGTAAAAGTAACAAATGTTAAATGCGATTAAAAAAATATTATTATTCTTTGTGACAGAACTTATGGCTAGACTAGGTATAGTAGAGTATATTAATGTCATCGTTTTAGCTTGTGATACAAATGCATAACAGATGTTACATCAAATTCATCGGCTTTAATGCCAATATAATTATTTATTGATGTAATAGGCCTCGAAATTCACTTCGACGAGTTTCGGA
>LUGF01033118.1:67113-80980 GCA_001625245.1 Calycopis cecrops | reverse complement strand
GATTGAAAACAAAATTATACAAAAAAATATTAATACGTACGCACATCTACAGGAAAAGACTTTACATATAAAAAAAATTATCATTATTTGAATCATACGCATATTCCCTATTATCTCAATAAATAGTTTCACGAAAAACAATTTTGCCACATCGAAGTAGGTCTAGCTAATTTATAATCTATACTAAGAATAAACTGTACTAAGAATAAAGTGATAAATTAAATATTCTCTGCGACCGCAGACGGTCGGACAACGCCCTCGGCTGTCGTAGCGATCGCAGCTACGAATCTGCCCGCCGTAGACGTCTACGAATACAACTTCTACGGATGAATGTTGATTCTTTCGATGATGTGAGACTCGTACATCTGAGACCGACTGGTCTGTTCCTTCTTATTGGTTAATACATAGAAAATTGTACTCGCTGTCTGTAATTAAATATATATGACATTTGTTTTGTGATCCCACCCCAGGAGTAACACAATCAATCTCAAAGCAATGACTTTAAAAATTATTCCCCTTTTCGATTACTCTGACCATTGTTTTTTGTACGTTAACCCATGCGAATGGGGAGGAATATTTTAGTCTCATTTAACATCTGGTGTTTGTGATATTTGAATACGTTGATTATAGAAAAAAGGTAATATTGTCTCTTATTCAAATAAAGTCGCCGGGACTTCTAATCTTATAAATAACCTCGATGTATGTATGTTTCTTGTAGGTAGACTTGTAATAATTGTTAAAAATTAGAACAGACATAGAATTTATGTTACATTTTTATGTTAATATCATGTCGCATGGTAATAAAACTACATTTGACGCGGTTTATTTATTTTTTATCCCGACCGCGCGCATTCGCAGTATCGGTGTAATAAACCGCGACGAATACGTAAAATAAAAAGCGGCCAAGTACGAGAGGGATTTGCGCATCGAGGGTACCGTACAAGAGAGTCACACGGAACATAAATAAAATGACAAAAGCAAACGAGTGCATACGAACATTTCGTGTGAAACGAACTATACTTAAAGTTTGCAATGATTTTTCTGAGATGTAAAAATGAATTACTTTTCATTTATCTGTATAATACTTTACGAAATTTCATGATTGTAGATCAACATCAACGGAAAGGTCCCTATAAGTCATGTGCTATACCTAAGAGTTCTGTTTTTAAGGTTCCGTATCTCAAAGAGAAAAATCGGAACCCTTATAGGATCGCTTTGTTGTCCGTCTGTCTGTACGTCTGTCAAGACCTTTTTCTCTAAAACGCGTGAAGGGATTAAGCTGAAATTATATATCTGTAATTCGTTGCCTACTAAATGGTGTGAGCAACCGCTTATATACGTTTGCCAACTTAAACGGCAGGCGTTAAGTTACAATAATTGAAAACCATGCATTACGTTTGGATTACGGAACCCTCGGTGTGCGAGTCGGACTCGCACTTGGCCGGTTTTTTCTTTCGATGTAGTTACATGTACATATACGTAAGCCATAGTGACAGAGGCTACGTGAAGAGTAGTTGCGGCGACGCAAACACAAACAAAGACGTTTGTCGAGGCGTGTGCCGAGGGCGGGGCGGTGATCGCATCACTGTAAACGGCTCTTACGATTGTAGAACACGAGCCCGCTCCTCTCCGGATACAGCTTAGCTTATAAGTTTATAATACAGATTAAATCGTCAAATATTATTTACTAGCTTCCGCCCGCAGCATCGCCCGCGTGGATTTCGGACTTCAAAAATGATTCAAATTTTAACTTATTATGTTATTCTGATATGAAAGCTATATTACTGTAAAGTTTCATGAAAATCCGTTCAGTAGTTTTTGTGTGAAAGAGTAACAAACATCTTTACAAACTTTCGCATTTATAATATTAGTAGGACTAGTAGGATTAGTAGGATTAGGAAAGTTTTTTGTATAGTTGAGTAAGAGGTGACTCTCGCCTTACCTACACTTACCGGCGTAAAGTGACAGCTGTGCTGTTGCCTTACGTGCGATGTAAGTAGCCGGTAGTCTATGGGGAATGGAAGACAACGTGTCTGTGTATGTGAATGTCTATGGGCGTCGGTAGTTATGGCAATGGCTGCGACTTCACGTTGTCACTCCGGAGTACTTCTATATCCCTTTTGCTTTCCGTGCAATAATAAGAGGAAAAACCTGTTCTCTTCGCAGTTTACCCCTCAAGAACGGACGTGGTTCCGCAGTGAAAGACGTGAAAGAAGTAGTGCCACGCTGTATGCTTGCATGCAGCCGAATTGGGCCGGCACGACCGGGGAGGTACCTCTCGCTTACACGAGACCGGCGTGAAGTGACAGCTGGGCTGTCGCGTTTCGTGCGGTGTAAGTAGCCGGTGGCCCATGGAGGTGGGAGGAGAAAGAAAGAAAGAAAGAAAGAAAGAAAGATTCCTTTATTATAAGAAAGGGGGGCAGCGCATCTGTATAGTCTCTATGCAGATGTCTATGGGCGTCGGTAGTCATGAAAATGGCTACAACTGCTCGTTTGCCCCCCTATACCATAAAAAAAAAAAGTAAAATGTAACGATTATGTTACACCCGATTTCTCGGTCGCTGTTTCACACGATTTTACTCTACATATAGTTTTCATAGCGTTCGCCTTAAATCGTTTCATAGGGAGTAAACTCCCGCCGTGTCATTGTTTTAGTGTGCGTGTGATGTGTATGCCAAGGAGAGGGTGTACACAATGAGCAGGATGTCTGCGATGACGTATGACACTACGTTCACGTGTGTCAGTCGTGTCAGCTATTATATCCGTGACAGGTGACACGAGTTTGGACGAAATGTTTGCATTTCATTTCGCGTTGCCGTAGGCGTTGGTTTGTTGTCTTTAGACTGCTACTATTATTTATTAGCACGGACGGTTCGGTCGTTGGGTCTAGGAGAGATGACATTTTCATTTTCATCAGCACAAGGGAAGCAAGCTGCCTTGTAGACCTATACTGAACCTTTACTATAAACGTATTTTATAGTGTGTGAGTATAGGTTTTATGAATCGGTGTGGGCCTATTATTGTTGCCATCCCTGTTACTCCAGTATTACCAGGGCCTACAGCGGAAGCCACTATGACCTTTTGATAAAATTATCGCAAGGAGCCCAAGGGAAATGCTCAAGCTGTCTTGGAGCATACGTCACTCGTGTTATCAAGACTAACCCAACGACTTCTCACATGTTAAATCCGTTAAGCCGTACAGGGATCAGGGAATACAGAGATCTACACACTTGTATATATATATAGGTACAATACTTATCTTCTATCACACCACATCACATTTACAACACAATTCCTTATGACGGGGATCTGTCACAAACAACACGAAACGACATCATAATCTTCAGATTGTGTTTCTTTCATAGAAATGAATCAATGTCACTGTAAATAAACATTTTCTCGATCAGTGTAAATAAAATCAAATGATTTTATTTTGTCGATATTAAGTAAAGATTAACACAGTTAGACAATAACATACTTAAAATTGGCATGCTGAATGAAACTACCAGGAATACGTCTCGCTCCCATACAGTTAAATGGAAACATCGTCGGGAGAATTGCTATATTTCGTTTTCACTTGCGATTTTCACTCCAAAATATGAACGACATCGGTAAGCGGTGGGCAGGTGACACAGCAATTATAGAATAATACAGTCCTGGCACAGCGCCATTTTGGAGTTTATTTACAGAAGCTAATAAAGAAGGTCAGTGCTGAATGAAAATCGGATGTGGTAGTGGATGCAATGACCATGATTCACTTGTCATCATCATCATGGACTCTTTCTTGACAACTCCACAACATCACCTTGATACCTGTAAATTAATTGTCTCATTTTTGGGGTACAAATGAACTTTTAAGTAAATCGTACCTAAGGTCTAGTGATTTTGTTGCGTTGTAGCCAAACCGTTCGGCCATGATACCGCTTTGCAAGTAATGACTATATTTCTAATCGGAGAAGGACGAAATAAATCTTTTGTAGCTAAATAAATCTTTTGTTGCAGCATAATTCGTCTGTTCGCACAAAACAAGGAAGACAAGAAGAGAGTGGAGAAGGCACTCAGCGAATCCGGCCTGCCCACGGGGAAGAACGACACCATCAGCCAGGCCAAGTTCCTGTTCGAGGACTTCTTCGCCTTCTACAAGAACCTCACCCAGCGCACCGAGGTGCAGGACATCTTTAACGAACTGTGAGTATTGTGTCGATCTTATTGTGTTTATGAACAGGTACCTCTGTATTTAAGACGTTTCTTCTTCTTTATAGCAAATTAGCTGTGCCCCGCGGTTTCACCCGCGTTAATTTCTAAGCAATCCATATAAACTTCAACACCCTATTTCACACCCTTAGGGGTTGAATTTCTAAAAATCCTTTCTTAGCGTATGCCTACGTCGTAACATCTACCTGGATGCCAAATTTCAGCTTGATCCTTTCAGTGGTTCGGGCTCTGCGTTGATAGATGACTATGTCACGTTTGAGTTTTATCTATATAGACTAGCTTTTCCCCGCCGAAGCCCTTTAATAAATATCAGTAAAGCATCCCTTCCAATGGCCTACCGCAAACCGCATTAAACGCGACAGCATAGCTGTCACTTTACGTCTCTATGTGAGAGCGATCCTCCAGTCGTGCCGGACATTATTGACTGTAATGAGTAATGACACTCCTCCTCCTTGAGTCGGTATCCTCATTACTGAGCTTTGTGCTGGTGATTCTCTTCTTCACAATACATACAAAAAGTGTAGTCGGTAGGATGGAGGTACCTCTGTACCTCGGGCCTTGGTCTGATTGATAGCCAACATAATTACATACACAGGCGTATAATTACCAGTCTTTCACCTGATTAATTGGTAAATTTGTCGAGTTAAGCCGACTTGGGCCGGCACGATCCGGGTGGATCTTCTCGCTTACATGAGACCGGCGTGAGATGACAGCTATGAGTTTCATTAGGTGTATGAGTTTCCGGTGGCCCATGGATCGTGGAGCATGATGGAGGGCAACGCATGTGTGAAACGTCAATGCGGATGTCTTTGGGCGTCGGTATTCATGAAAATGGCTCCGATTGCCCCCTTGTACAGTACCAAAAAACATCATTGCATCCTATAGACAATTTCACAGGCATCCTTTAAACTTAAATTTTTATCTTTATAAATTTACACGTTTATAAGGGCGCCTAGGACTTTTATCCAGAGATTGCTTACGCAGGGGTTTTTAGTGGGTAAGAATCCCACATAACCTGGCTGCTGTTCCCCCGTATAGCAAACAAGGTATCTTTTGAAGATTTTCCTCTGCAAAAAAAAAACAAGGATTTTTTTCCAACACATTTCCTTTTTTGCGCTCCCACCGATGCACTAAGCCGGGATTATTCAAGCTAATAGCCTTACGAACCTGTTTTAAATTTCACCAGACAGTCGCAAATCCTTTGCTTTATAAATCTTTCAGTGAGCTTTAAGCTGTTGTAGTTGTTTAAACTTATCAAGTATGCTAAGTGTAAGCTTTAAATATTTTATGTCGGTGCCTTTTATCTGAATAATAGGAGGAAAGAGCAGTCGGAGAGATGAATACCAACGCTCCTTAACATCCGCACTGGACTGTGCACGTGTGTTGCCCTCTTTCCCTTTTCATTTCCATTGGGCCACATTAGAATTACGGCGGTATCATGTGAGCGATACGTGCCTCCTACAGGCCCAATTCAGCTGCAATATAGCAAGGCACTACCTCGTAACGGTGATGTTAAAACTACATTTTTTTTCTTGTTAGTAACGAGAGCAGACCAGCAATCGAGCCATTTTCGTAACTACCGACGCCCATAGACATCATAGATAGGTTATCGGTCATGGAGGGGGGAGGAGGAAGGAAAGCAACGCATCGGTACAACTCCAACTGCTGACATCCGCATAGCGGTTATACAGATGCGTTGCCCCACCCCCCCTCTCCTCTTCCTCCCTCCACGGCTCATCGGCTACTTACACACACAGTAGTTGGTACTTTTGATTTTAAGTAACGGGATGGGAATTGTATCTTGGATTGGATAATCCAAGACAGGCGGGCGCATTCTGTTAACATCGTGGATTCTTTATCTGCCTGCCATCTGCGCCGTGGAACAAAGAGGAGAGATAAATTCGTTGGATTTAATCGGTTAGCGACCTCGGCAGCGCGTCGTCTGACGGCTCAACGAAAAGCATCGACATCTCCCGAGGTCTTATCTTATATTCTTGAGGTCTATCGCAGACGTTTTACGTTTAGAAACATGTGTATTTAATGGGAATTACTTACATGTGACGTATTCTTTTCTCTTAGTTGAAAGACAAAATGTACATTTATCCTTATCCTATCTTAGGTATATAAAATTCGTTATTACCAAACCTTGTCCAACAGAAACATGTCTATTTAATTTGTAATGATGTCCAAGGAAGCTGTTACTGAAGATCGCTACTATATTATAGAAAAATACTAGGATCGCCCCACGGTTTCACCTGCGTAAGCCCGGGAACCCGGAAAATATCGGGATAAAATATACTCTACGGCCTATTTTCAGGCCTTGCAATATACGCAAAGAATTTCATAAAAATTGGGTCGTACCGTCAAACACAAACACCATGACACGAGATTTTTATCTTAGTATTTTTTTCTTATTACTTTGTAACCTACTGGTAGCAGATCCGCACTCACTTCGACGGGCGTCAAAAATAACATTTTTTCGATCATCAATTACTCCTTTTTATTTCCTGTCTTTTTTATGGTATGAGAGAGCAAACGAGCAGTGGGAGCCGTTTTTATGACTACCGACGCCCATAGACATCCGCATAGAGGCTATACAGATGCGTTGGCCTCCTTTCTCCTCCCATCTTCACGGGCCACGTTACTCTAATGATAAATAAAATAAATAAAAAAATAATAATAAAATAATAAAAAAAAATCTAAATAACTCGTAATGTTACTGAAAGAGTCATTCATAATCGGATGAGTATTTCCTAAGAGTACTCCTACAACCGAACTACGTTAGAAACTTTACTTAGAACAGGTATTAGCGTAGATAAATTTAGTAAGAGGTAGTGCTACGCTGCGTTGCACCCGCATTGGGCCGGCACGACCGGGGTGGTGCCTCTCGTCTACACGATAGTGGCGTAAAGTGACAGTTGTGCTGTCCTTTACGTGGGTACAAATCGTGTGGTGTATAATTATTCGGTGGCTTTTGGAGAGGGAGGAAGGCAGAGAGCAAGGCGTTGTATAGCCTTGTACGGATGTCTATGGGTGTTCGATAGTCATGAAAATGACCCCGACTGCTCGTTTGGCCCAAAAAAAACAAAAAAAAATGTTATGTATTGGTTATGGTTTCTTTAATTAGTAAGACCACAGTTCGGCCTTTGGGACGACACGGAAGTGACCGTTTCTGTGACGTACCCCCCCAGAATGGGGAGGTGACCTATTAGGGACAGGTAGTGAAAAAAGAATTTGTAGGGTTTACCCCCGCGCATTGGCCCGTATAACCGCAAGGTTGAAAGGGCCATGAGAAGGTTGGAGGGTCCTGCTCGTTTGGCCCCCCTGGAATATAAAGTTATGTATATTTATATCAGTACATGGTACACTACAGTGTTATGTGATGTCAGAGCAAGGCGCATCCAATATCGCGCCGCTCGCTAATTTATTCCATTCGCTCGCTTCACCTGCGTTTGATCCAACTATTTCACCTATGTACGTCGACGTATACGGGTAATATTTTTTAAATTGGAAAAGCCTAAAAGCTATTGTTAGAGTTCCGTATCCAGACGTTGTCAAAGCCCTAAGGTCCGCTGTGTATCCTTTCGGCTGTATCTCGTACCGGCTACTCATAAACCACACGAAACGCGACAGAAAAAAGAAAAAAATAATACGATTTCTTCACTCTAGTTCCCTAACGAGGTAAATAGAGAGTAGAGAGTGCCACGTATTACGATCCTTACACTCCTTGGTTCCTCCATAATGCGCTGATGACAAAGATATAAATAACATTTTGATAACTTTTACTGTAGAGTTCTGAAGAGGTTCTTACATTAATGAAGGTTTAATTCGATCCGTAAATCCACTACAATCAAAGTATAATGACAGTGAATCATCTAATGAAAAATAAAATGGAACACGTCTGTGATTGATTAATTGATGTTATCATTAGAGGTCCATTACATTAGTAGACTTTTCTTTCTAATCAAGAAAAGATCACAACAACATTGTTGAAACATATAATAGGTACATGTACCGCTGCATTACTTTGCTATAGAAAGTACTAGCTTCTGCCCGCGGCTTCGCCCGCGTGGATTTCGGATTACAAAAAATCCCTATAAATTTTAACTTATTATGTTATTCTGATATGAAAGCTATATTACTGTAAAGTTTCATGAAAATCCGTTCAGTAGTTTTTGTGTGAAAGAGTAACAAACATTCTTACAAACTTTCGCCTTTATAATATTAGTAGAAAGTATTATTATTATTATTTTAAATAGAATCCGATAAGAGATTCGTATAGATGTTGTATAACCTCTAAAGAAGCCTTGCCCTTTTTCCTCCTTCCACCTTCATGACTTACGAACTTACTTACTTACGAAACGCGATAGCACTGCTGACACTTTAGGGCCGGTATCGTGTAATCGAGAGGTGCCTTCCCGGTCGTGTCGGTCCAATTCGTCTACATATGCATACAGTGTGGCACTACCTCTTACTACATTAACATTGTATGTTTCACATATACAAAATCACAAACATAACGGCGATGGAATCGATCACTTTGGTTTCAAACCGTTTACCTCTAGAATCTGACAGGCAGATTCATGATAGATATGATCAACAATCCTCTTTAACTAAACCTCTATCCAAAGGTAACATTGAACAACAAATGACATTTTGACCAACGACGACAATCAAGCAAGCTATTAGTTCGCATATACGTCTCTGTAAATAGATTTCGTGTCCCGTATTCTACGTGAGAGCTCTCCGAGGGAAATTACTGGGCCGACTGTAGTGCAAGGGCTTAGCGGACGTTTAATGGATTCTGTCGTTTGTTATGTACATACGTGGGTACAGTCGGCCTGCGACATGAGCTCTCTATTAGTATTACATTGGAGACCTTTTTGCTTGGTTCTGAGGAATATTGTCTATGCATGTTGTGAGTTAAGTGAAATCTTACTTTGAAGCGAATCTAATAACAGTTTTGACTTCGTAGAGAATATAATAAAATATACATAATTTATGTAGAGAATATAACAAAATATAGATCAACTGTTAACGTTGTATATTACTTAGACGAATTTTACCGCGGTTTGTGTAAGTATTTAATAACCGATGTAATTACTTTACATAGTACATAACCTTAAGATTTTTACCAAAATTTTATAAAAAATGCAATTTACAACAAGTACAAAAAAAGGAAAACAGGAGTGTCGATTTCTAGTAGATATCTTTCTTAAACGTCTCGCATATACAGACAAACTAGATACACATTTGTTAAAGTTATAATATATCATATGAAAATTAATATATCCCACTTAATATTATAATTAATGTGAATGTAATATTGTTTGTAACGCTTTCACGCCAATATTACTAAACCGATCATCATGAAACATTCTACACATATTCCTAGAGGAATTAGAAATGACACGGGGTACTTTGTATTAAAAAAAAGATTATTGTGGCAAATATTGAAATTCTGTTGCAGTCCTATTTAAATGTAATGTTCATTGATATTTATAGACCTCAACTCTAGCGAAGCCGCGGGGAAAAGCTAGTACTTCGTAAATAAAACAACTTTAACATATTATACTTCTTAAAGTTGTAAGTAATGCATGTTACATTATTTAGAACGTTCAACCGTAACGTCTGACGACAAAAGGCAATTTATCAGCGCGCCCGCCCGCTTGGAGTAACGAGCTCGCGTCACAAAAGTGGAGGCAAACAAACCTCCGGCGGACGTATTGCTCGGTGTATTTGTGCAGCACCTCGGAAATGCAATCCGCCTCTCCCCCGCACCCCTCCGCTCCCACCTGGTCGAGTAGAGGCTAGAACGTTTTATCAGATGTGACGTCATCCAGGTAAAAACACATGTGATAACCGCGTTGTGGTTATTCTTAGTCTGTACTGCTAAAATTGATGTTCCTGTAGACCTACAGGTACGGCTAGGCGTACTAGTAAGTGCTGGCCGGCGTTCTGCCTGCCGACCTGAAGGGACTCAAGGGCAGTGAGCGCAAGAAAAAGTAAAGCGTTATCAGTATCTCTGACGATGTCACATCTACGTCAGTTTTATGGGTCCCGTAAACCCACGAAAGGGAATTGTACTGCTTCAGTTCAAACACGAACACGATACACGCGAAGAAGAAGGACGTGTAACGTTCAACGATGTACTACACGGACGCGGTAAGTTGGGACCTGGCAAGAATGCGAAGAATTCTCTCTAGCCCTGCACTTCCTCCGTTGTCGCCCTAGTATGGCGACATCGGAGGTGGTGCGGGGTAGAGAGCGGGGAATGGAATTTTTGCCAAGTCCTAACTTACGACGTCTCCGTCTAATAGCCGATACCGGCGTAAAGTGATCGCTGTTTACTGTTAGCGCTTCGTGCGGTGTGTAAGTAGACGGTGGCCCAAGGAGAACAACGTATAAGTTTAAACCATGGGCGAAGGTAGTTATAAAATATGGTTTCGACTGCTCGTTTACCCTCTTACAAAATAAAAAAAAATATTTTATAGGAACATATATTATACCCGAATTGTGGTTATGAATATGGCTATATGAGTACGGCTATATGTGTATATGAGGAGTATATGAGTACGGCTAGCACACTAGCGCTACGTGACGTGATCGACTTCACATGCACGAATTATGTACCCGAGTTGTGGTTATAAACGTTACGGCTAGCACACTAGCGCGATGAGACGTTATCGACGCCAGGTACACTCCCATCTTGTTCCAGGACGGAGGGCAAGCCGCACCTGTCCGCCAACCAGCTGGTGGAGTTCCTGAACGACGTGCAGCGGGACCCGCGCCTCAACGAGATCCTCCACCCGTACGCGGATATACAGCGCGCGAGAGATATCATCAAGGCGTACGAGCATAATAAGTACCACCAGCAGCGGGCGCAGTTGACCTTCGATGGGTTTTTGAGGTGAGTGTGGAATTAAGAAAAATATATTTCCGCAGGTCGTCGTTTGTTAGTTATTTTTATTAAAAAATCTAAAGAATTGCTTGATCTTTGTTTCATTAACTAAAGCTGTAGCGAGCTATGAGTGGATATAATAAAATGCTAGAGGGCATAAATTCTGAATTCTGGTTGGGATTATTTGTACTTCTGTAAAATTATGGGGAAGTTTATGGAATGGGAAAACAGAAAGTCCTTGGGGAACCTCCATTTTGGAAGGGGCTTGTGAGCCCCTGTAACACTCTCCGTATCGATCGGATCATAGTCTATTGTTGATCAGGTTTCTACCGCAAATTGCTGACAAATACATTTTTATCCAGGTTCCTAATGTCGGAAGACAACCCCATAGTGGCGCCGACCAAGTTGGACCTCTGCGATGATATGGACCAGCCTCTGGCGCACTACTTTGTGAATAGCTCCCACAACACCTACCTCACCGGCCACCAGATCACCGGCAAGTCCAGCGTCGAGATATACAGGCAGGGCCTGCTCGCGGGATGCAGGTAAGAGCGAGCCTATGGCGCACTATTTCATGAACAACTCGCATAACACCTACCGTACCGGCCATCAGATCACCGGCAAGTCCAGCGTCGAGATATTCAGGCAAGGCCTGCTCGCGGGTTGCAGGTAAGTGCTGGCCTCTGACGCACTACTTCGTGAACAACTCGCACAACGCCTACCTTACCGGCTAATCCAGCGTCGAGTAATATAGTTTATGTAATTTACTTCCTGCTTGTGCCTAGTGGCAGTTGTTAGCATGTACAACCAGGCCGGTAGCCGTGAGGTGCTTGGTTCGATTGCCGAGTCGGACAAAAAAAAAGTATATTAGGACCTCAATTTCTAATAACAGTCAGAAGTCAGGAAGTTGGCGGTGTTACACCCCCGTGCCTCGGAGAACACTTTAAGCCGTCGGTCCTGCGCCTGATTTCTCTCCGGCACATCCCTAATTAGATATGGCCGCCGTAACAGAAATTCTGCAAGGTCAACTTTATTATTAAAGATTGTAATAAATGTCTAGTACCTACGGACAAGTCCTGAATGTGGACTGTATGAATTCTTAAGATAATTCTTTAAAGATATTATTAACTAACGTCGTCGGGATTTTATGTAGTTTGAAACTTCTTGAGAAACGGACCTGAATATTCTCCTCATATTTTTTCCATACCTCGGACCTACCGACTTTTGAATCATGTTAATTCTTACGGAGTAAACTCATGTCGGAGCTGAGTTTTTTTTTAATTTTAATAATGCTTTTAATACATTCTAAACGAGACAGTGTAGTTATCTCGAGTTCCATAGAGAATGCCTGGGCGTGTGTAATGTTGTTTTAATGGGGCGAGCTATTAATGAGGAATCTGCCGTCGAGTGCTAACGACTTGGCTAAGACTAGTTTAATCAACACTGCATCTTTCCAGTCGCGTTGATGAAGTTTGTCTATAATTAGGCGATGGGTACTAGGGTCCCTGGGGTAGAGCATTTTTAATTCATTGATGAACTCTCATAAGTCTTCTTAGCAGAATTGGCTACGGCAGTCATCTCTATAGAGACTAGCTGACTGCTCCGGATGTACAGAAGTAAATGCGCGAACAGGAGTCTTATTTTCTCATTCCTCTTTTTTTTTTTGAGGGATATCAGGCGCAGGATCAATGGCTCAACGTGCTATACGAGGTACGAACACTTTTTCACGATCTGTGGCTCTGTGTGTTCTTTGGTCTGCCTTGTAGCAATAAATCACAAGACCGTGCCGTATTAATTAAACTTCACGCCCATATTGTTATATGACATTACATCGACTTGAAGTGAGGAGGACTATGCATCTGATAGTCCTGTTTTGCAATTGTCTGTTCAGTAAGTGACTGTTATTAAAAAAATAATATTAATAAAATAAAATATATTTTTTTTAATAATTGTAAATATAAAAGTAAAAATATTAAGCAAAGCACTTATATCACGACTTGTAATAAAACTATTGTGTCTAATGTATTTGTATGAGACCAATCACTATGATTGCTGTAATCATCGCAGTTGTGAAATACTTAAATAAACCTCGATAAAACCCGTTAAATTAGTTTCTAATACCAATATCTATTAAATCTCTATTAAGCAGTACTCAAACGAAAATAAAACCGAGAGATTATCTGTGAAAGTCTAAACAAAGTACCCAAATTACAGTACAAGTAATATGTGAAGTTTAATGTCGCGAGTATTCCAGACGTGTCCAAACTGTCCAACTTGTACGAACTTTTCCAATGTGCTCACTAATTTTAGTACTCGAAGAAAGGATTAGAAAGTTTAACACTTTCTCCGGATTTGCCCGCTAATTTCTTCGCGTATATTTAATGTGACATGGCAGTGTGAGTTTCTGTAATGTGTGTTAAATTTATTTTTGATTCTGTATGGTAGCGGTTGGAGTCATTTTTTTTGTTGACGCAGGAGAATGCTTTTACGCACGCTACCCAGGAGCCCGGGTGGCTCAACCGTGTACAGTGTCGGGCTCCACAACTGGGTTGCCCCTACCGACTAAACCCCTGCCTGGGTGCCTTCAGCCGCTATGATTGGAGAGCCCCGGATCTGAAAGCAACAGGGCGCCTCCAGCGACAGGCTGGCCTCGGTGAAAAGGCCAGACTCCTCGTCCTTAAGGACTCTCCGGCTGCATTTGAACAGTCCCTAACTCCACGTTGGAACTGTTCAATGGGGTCAGGTTCCCAT
>LUGF01033118.1:36701-51048 GCA_001625245.1 Calycopis cecrops | reverse complement strand
CTAAAGCGCGCGATTCCGATGCTGCGACTGGACGCAAAAAGTCGCTAAATCGTGCAATGATGCAAAATCGCCGATCGCGATTGCTAAAAGTAGCGCGTGTGCTTTACCCCGTACACGCGCGTTTTGTAGGACTTGTATCAACAAGTGCCCGCCGATGTTTACAATACTTCATATCGACAATTGTTTTATCTTACCATCGGGAATTTCGTATTTGTTTATTGAATGGTTTGTTTTTCGTGTGGAACATCGACACGATTGGGGGTGTACCTCTAGCGAGCACCATGCTGCTTGCAGCCGGAATGGCGGACTGGTACCACCTCACGATTACTCGTACCTATTGCTGTCATGATACTGTCGCAAAGTTAGAGTGCTACGCGTGGTGAGGTGAGGTAGGGGCAACATGTCAGCACAACAATTATGAGATGTAGCATGGCACTACCTCTTACCTAAAAATCTGAAAAGAGAAAATGACAATGTATATGTAATGTAATGAACGTAAAAACTATATAAGTCTAGGCATTTAAGTGTTTCCTTCTCTCTCTTCTAGTTTCCCCGGCAGGGCTCGAAGGAGTCCTCGGACTCGTCGGACTCGGAGAGCTCCAGCGAGGAGGAGGGCGGGCCGGAGGCAGAGGCGGGNGCGCGAGCCGCACGCCGCCGCCGAGATCTCCGCGCTCGTCAACTACGTGCAGCCCGTGCACTTCAGCTCCTTCGAGAACGCTGAGAGTGAGTCCGCTTTAAAGTGTACTTATGAACATATACTTACGTGGAACTCTCTACCCTCTGCCAATTCGTTTAGGGAACTGTCGTGAAGATATGTTGTTGTTATGAATATTTAATTTAAGCACACGGTGTCGAATAGAAAGTGGGATGTGATACTCTACTTATGAGTAGTATCGAAAAAAGTATCATAACAGTGCGAAGGTCTTTTTATAGAAATAGAAAATTAGATATCGCAACGAAGTCCCGATTTGGAACAGGGAAAAGAAAGTAGTGGCTGCAATGTAGCGAAGAATGACGTAGTATAGTTTGTTTGGTTTAAGGTGTTGTGCACATTGTAA
The DNA here is from genome assembly GCA_001625245.1 of Calycopis cecrops. Taxonomy (NCBI): domain Eukaryota; kingdom Metazoa; phylum Arthropoda; class Insecta; order Lepidoptera; family Lycaenidae; genus Calycopis; species Calycopis cecrops. Next base: position 49,990 of record LUGF01033118.1, on the reverse strand, counting down.
CGACTCTACGCCGACTCGACTCCAACTCAACTCGACGTGTGGCATTCAAATGTAAGCTTTATGTTCTGTTTCTTAAGGGTGAAATTGTTAATTTTTTTAAGTTGAAAGTGTACGACGCACGTACTAGAATGTGGACAACGCGTTGTCCACTCTTAATGGACACAACATAACGCTTATATTTGCATGCCATATGTCAAGCTGAGTAGGAGTCGAGTCGGAGTTGAGTTGGACTGGTGTCGCCGCCTAGTCGTTATAACATGCGTACATCTTTACATAGTATTCGTCTACTAACGTCATTCATCGTTGTTTTTTTTATGTTATAAGGGGCAAACGAGCAGATGATTAGTGACTACCGCCGCCCATAGACATCCGCAAAACTAGGTGTCTTGCAGACGCGTTGCCGGCCTTTAAGAAAGAGGAATACTCTTTTCTTGAAGATCCTTAAGTCGTATCGGATCGGAAATGCCTGCCGAGGGAGGCAGCTGGTTCCATAGTACTGTTGTACTGGCGTTTATACCGCACTGTAGGTACTACATTTAGGAATATCTTGGGTGTGGAACTTTGAGTTCTGTCGTGATGTCCTATGATGGAACTTAGGTTCTGGTATTAAGCCGAACAATTCTTCGGAACACGGGGAGTGTTCCGAAGAATTGTTCGGCTTATTGAAAATACGGTAAAAGATGCAGAGGGAACTGATATCTCTCCGTATGGCCAAAGGATCGAGCTGCCCGGAAATAACAGGGTCATCAACGATTCGAGTCGCTCTACGTTGTGTTACCGGTTTATGACGGCAGCGCTTGCGAAAACACTTTTGCTTTTGAAGAAGTAGACGCTGAAGTAAAACTAATGTGTTACAGAGAAGAACCGCTTCTACGAGATGTCGTCGTTCGACGAGAAGCAGGCGACAACTTTGCTCAAGGAGCGGCCCATCGAGTTCGTCAACTACAACAAGCACCAGCTGTCGCGCGTCTACCCCGGGGGAACCAGGTTCGACTCCTCCAACTTTATGCCCCAAGTGAGTACTTTTGTTTAAAGTTAAACTTCTTTACGCGCGTTTGACTTGTGGGAGTAAGGTGATGAATGAGCGACGAGAGCGTTATGAAAAGTGTGATCGCACGAGGAGAAAGGCAGTTGAAAGGTAGATATAAGTTAGTGAAGACAGAAAGAGAGAGAGAGAGAGTTATGTTTCTTATATTACCTACCGTAGGAGCAAGAAATACGCGCACTTTTTTTTTCTTCCTCTCATAGACAGTTATGTTACGTGTATGAAGTTTTACTTCATTCGTCTGGTCTAAAGCACACAAGTTTTTGTTTTAATTATAGTATATGGGGGCAAACGAGCAGCTATTTTTATAACTTGACGCCCATTGACATCCACGTAGGCACTGCACTATCTCTTACTATTTAATTACTGTTCAAATGATTACTCGGCTGTTCTGGTGGTGTGCCGTTTTACCCTCCGGTCTTTGCAGTGTCTATCTATCTCTTTCTCTACCATCCATACTTTGTTGAAGTGAAAATTGCTTTAGTGGCGTTGGAACAGGGAAAATATTTTCGCGTCTTCAACATGCGAAGTAAACTGGAGTACATGTAAATGCTTCTATATACAGATCATTTTTATTTGATAGTTTTGACTATCCACTTCGATCGGCAGTACCTATGACTGCCCGTTGTTCTTTCTTAATTTTCTCTATCACACCTACATTTAATATGTAAAGAGGAAGCTATATCAGTAATGAATGCTCGCTTATTTAGGAAATAGGCAGCTATTCAAGGTTAGGACCATAGATTTAGAGTGTACAAGATACACAATGTCAGAACAGAGACGAGACAAAAAAAAATTTTGACTAATGTCTGAATTACTACAAAAACACTTACATGACTTTGTCATTATTATGTAATCGGGCCGCTATGGCCTCTTACTGGCGCAAAATAATTGTCTTATATGTACTTCATCTACTGTTTCTTTTCTTTTCCGATGATTGGAAATTAATTTGAATGTCTCGCTCCCACGCTTTGTGCATCTTTCACGTAGTGAGAACAATTCTAAATCTATGGTTAGGACTTAGGAGTATTCAAGCGCGCCAGAATATCGAAACAGAAGAAAAAATATTAGAAGTACATATTTATCTAAGCCAATAATTCTTGTTCTTCTGAAAGAAAAGGAGCAAGCGTTGCTCTTGTACTATCGCCTCGGTAATAACTTTCCTTGTAATTATAATGAACTCAATAACAGTATTCCATCAATACATAACGGCTTTGACCGGCAGTTACTCCATTATGGCGTTGGGGCTATAAAAGATGTCGTTAACTCTCTGCTGGGAGTATTTATACCCGGGTTCAAGACCAAATGTAATGTCGGCGTCGAAAGTAGATGAAGGATTGTGATTTTCAAAAAATCTATACAAAATGCAGTATCTACTTGATTAAATTGTCAAATTCTTTGCTAGGTTTTTTTGAAGTGCAAACTTCTTTCGCGATATACTTGATAGTTTTTACTTATTACTTTTGTCACCAGCAAATTGGATCTTTGATGTTGATTTGTATGTAGGTATGATTCTTGTGATTGTTTTTACAAACACAAAGAACAATGGCCATCTCCTAACATGCTTTGGACCTTAAATGCGCCCATCAATAAAACATATGATGTTTTATTCGCCTATATTAATATAACAAAATATATTTTCAATGAATTTTTAAAAGACGGGAGAAATATGTAATTAAATGAAATATATTTTTGAGGTTGTTTGCATATTAATAATCTGTGTTGTTAAGATTCGGCAAATGACAGATGTATAATTATGAAATGTATTGTGACTTCTTGACACAGACTACTTCTTGATGGAAATCCATATTATACCTACTTGTATTAAATGATATACTTTTTTTTATATAAAATGACATATGATTTATTATTTTTTTAGAAAAACTGTATTCCATATATAATATAAATCCAAACTTGTACCTAGTATGGATCAAAATGCAGTAAAAACTGCATACATGCAAAGATAAAAAAGTTATATATATATATATATCTCGATTGTCAGGTCATAAAAACCAAACTACCTTTCTGTAGAGCAAAATGACAATGGTGTTCATACAACAACAATACACAACTAATATTATAATATGCCCTGTGTTAGGAGTGTATGCGTATAATCAACTAACTGACATTTGTCACAGACCACTATTAAATCACAAAATATCGTAGTATTACCACTTTATAAATTATATTTTGAAATTAATTTAAAATATTTCTCTAGCTTTAACATAAGAACAAATTATATATGATAATTACAGTAATATAATATACTATATTTTGGTTGCGGTCTCATTTCTGGGCTCGTTAATGATCCAAAATGACCATTGTTCTTTTGGACGTACCTATATAAATTGAGTTAATTTTGTTTCGTTTTCTAAACAAAGTATTATTTTTGTAATTATTCCAGGTATTCTGGAACGCCGGCTGCCAGCTGGTGGCCCTTAACTTCCAGACGCTAGACCTGGCGATGCAGCTCAACCTCGGAGCGTTCGAGTACAACAGGCGCTGCGGGTACATACTCAAGCCGGAGTTTATGAGGAGGAAGGTATGTTGTTCTGGAACTAACACTTCTTTACCCGCGCTTGACTTAGAGAGTAAGCTGATGAATGACGAGAGCGTTACGAAAAGTGTGATCGAGCGAGGCAAACTGAAGTTATGAGAGATATAAGCTGAAGACAGAAAGAGAGAGAGTGTTGCGTTTATTATGTATTACTATAGGAGCAAGCAAGAACGATGTGCATTTTCTTTCTCTCTCCCTCTTATACCCAGTTTTATTTCGTAACGACTGAAGTAAAACTTCATAAGTTTTACTCCTGTCGTGTAGTCTAAAGCACACACATTTTTATAGTATAAGTGGCCATACGGTCAACAGCACAGATGAGTTATATTAATGACTACCGACCGCGACGCCTGTAGACATACGCATAGGGGTTATACAGAAGCGTTATTTTCATTTTACGCCAGTGTCTTGTCCTCCTCCTGCTCTTGCGAGAGGAACGATTTGTCTGCATGCATGTAGCGTGGCACTACCTCTTACCAAATGTTTAGTCGTTTCGACAGTTATCGATAGTGTCTAATTGAGAAGACTTGGAACGTATCGGAGTGCTAGGAATATCCATTTTTTTTTCTTTGTATAATCAAAGTTAATGTAGAAGTAAATAATCTTTGGAACCTCTGTGTATTGACGTTATTCGTACTATAATCAGGGTCTCGTTACGTTATCTAAAATATATATTCGTTTTTTCAGCAACAATTATTACTTTTTCATGTTTGGAAGCTTCACACATTCGCGATAACGTTCTAATTCTTCTGTCAGTAACATGAGCACTGACTAGTCCCCGAATTTTCGAAATAATTACTCATACCTTAGGTATTCATTTATTATAGAGATTGGTGACTCAACCCAAATAGTTGACAACTCGTGACAGGAAAATATGGAGATATTGTAGTTACCCATTTATTATAGAGATCAGTGACCTAACTTAGTTGATAAGTTGTGACATGAAAATATGAAGATATTTTAGTTATCCATTTATTATAGAGATCAGTGACCTATCCCAATTAACAGGACCGGCAACTGGACCCGTTCGCGGAGAGCATGGTGGACGGCATCATTGCCGGGTCTCTGGCCGTGCGCGTGCTTTCGGGTCAGTTGCTGACGGAGCGGCGCGCAGGCACGTACGTCGAGGTGGACATGTTCGGGCTGCCCGCGGACACCGTGCGCAAGAAGTTCCGCACGCGCACCGTGCCCAACAACGGCATCAACCCCGTGTATAACGACGAGCCGTTCGTGTTTAAGAAGGTACGTACACACACATACGCTGTCGCTAAAGTACGCACGCACATGTAGTCATGTACATGCATGTACGCGTGCGTACTTGTATACGCACACGCATGGATACCTGCTGACGGAGAGTACGCCTACGTGGAGGTGAGTGCGTACGGACGCCACAGCCGCAGACGCGATGTGGTTTCGCCTTCTATACACATCGAATCGCAGTTATCGTACTATTTCGCTAAATAACGCCTCAGTAAAATATATTTAATTAATTAATTCATTACTATTGAACTTCCTCTAATTAATTAATTTAACGTAGGTGGTGTTACCGGAGCTGGCGATGCTCCGTATAGCCGCGCACGAAGAGGGAGGGCGGCTCATCGGTCACCGCGTGCTACCGGTACTCGGGCTCCGGCCTGGCTACCGGCCCGTGGGGCTGCGGACCGAGCTCGGCCTGCCGCTCACCGCCAGCTTGTTGTTGCACGTCGAGGTCAAGGTAGGTAGTGCCATGATGAAGACGAATTGCGCTCGACCGGAGCCATGGAGGAAGAAGGAGGGATAATCTCTGTGGCGTTTTTAGTGATCAAAATGCGTGACTGCTTTTTATAGTATAAGGGAGCAATACTATAGTATAATAATATATAAAAGGTTAAGGTAAGTAGTGCCATGCTGAAGCCGAAGTGAGGAGGAAGCAGGACAGTGTGTCGGCATAACTTCTGTACGGGTGTTAAGTAGGAGCAGCGCCGGATTAAGCTCTGGCAGGGACTGTGTCTAATAGTCTGTCCAGATCAAGCGAGTTACGCGCAAGTTGACTCGCGCGTAAGCGATCGCGTGTTGCCGAAGAGCTACATAATATGTCGCGTCCAGATGCGGCGTCGCGTTCTATCACTCGCGAGTAAAGCGTGTGTGACTCGCGCGTACAACGCGCCAGTTGCCGGCGTGTCGAGGTACTCGGGCGCCGTTGTAGAGTCCAGAACTAAGCGCGAGTCCATGACCAATGCACGTATTTCGTTCGAATAATATCGATTTTTTTATCGACAAAGTTCAAAAATAGTAGCCATATGGGATATGGAATCATAAAATTATTACAATAGAACCATAAAAAGTAGGAACTGGAAAGAAATAGTCAATTTGACTTGTATAGATACTCGCGTGTAACGCGGTATTTGGGCGTAATTGAAAATTGTTACGCGCCAGTCGACTCGCGCGTAAATCGTTTATTCTACACAGGCTCTAAGAGACCTTGGAGTTGAACCTCACAGGGCGCGGGGCTGCAGCCCTCCTCCTAAGCCCGAGTCCCCTACCTGGTGGTGGGTTAGGGATAAGGATAAGACTATAGAAGAAGCTAAACTTAACCTTCAGTACTTTTGTGCTACAATATCTGTGCATTCCCTGTCGATGAAATCTGAATGAAAGATCTGGTACATTTTAAAAAAGGAAAGCTATATTATGAGATAGCAGCATTGGCTATATTTTATAACGATTTAGTATAACTTATATAGATATTTGATTTTAGGACTACGTACCAGACAAGCTGTCCGAGCTAGCCGAGGCCCTCGCCAACCCCATCAAGTATCAGAGCGACATACAGAAGCGCACGCACCAACTCGCCGTACTCACCGAGGATAGCGAGGAGCCTCGCGCGCACGACCCCGCTCTGCTGGCGCCTGTGCCGCGTCCCGTGAGTACACACAAACGTACATGCACACGTATACGTACACGCGAAACACACGTACGCGAAAAGTCCGATGAGTTTACACAATCGTAAAAGTATACACACATACGCATACGTTCATGCACACGTATACGTACACGTGAAACACACACGTACACGCAAACGGACGAGAATCAGACAATCACAATTTAGTAAGATGTAGTGCCTCGATGCAGCCATTTAGCCCCATTGTGCCGGCACAACCAGAGAGGTACCTCTCGATTACACTATACCGGCGTAATCCGACAGCTGTGCTGTCGTGTTTAGTGTGGTGTGTAAGTAGCCGATGGCCCATGGATGTAGTAGGAGGCAGGCGGGTAGCATTATCTGTATAACCTTTACGCGGATGTCTATTGGCGTCGATAGTCATACAAAATATAATCACACGAACCAGGTGGGGGGAGTTTTTACCCATCTGGTTTTAGGATATCTAAGCGCTTCGATAGGCAACATCACACAAAACATACGTACACGCAAACCCAGATTTGGAAACGCACAGATCAGAAGACACTTATCACTTATGTAGAGATATCGATAGTCAACTTCTGATTCTCTCTCTTTTTATTTATGAACCACCCAAGTAATCCTACTGATACGTTCATAACTAGATCTGCCATACATATTACCATCTAACGTTAGATTAAATCATTTATTTTATTATATTAATCATCTTTATATTTATTTTTAGTAATTTTATGTATGTCATTTAAAATTACAGCGACCAGACAGCATGACCGATGGAAGTCCGAACAAAATGAACAGCTCGCCGGATAAAAGATCGAGCGAGAACAATAACCAACCGACTGACACTGAAAAACCAGCACCAGGTAATATGGTTTAAATGAATATCTCGCATGTGAAACGCGCTCAATTCTTGATTAGATCTAATCTACTTTACGACAAAATCATAGCCATTAGAGGCCTTGTTTCCGTATTACTAAACTGAAATTTGACAGATACTAGTTTAATACTGAGAGTAAAGTTAATCTATGTTTATTAATAAGAGGTTATGTGATCGCGTTGCGGAAACACAAATTCACAAAGATATTGCAAATATCGTTTAGTCTTCTTCTTTTCTTCTCAATGTAATTGAGAAGAATTGCTTAGTACCTTTTTTGTTTTCATATACTTTGTGAGAGTTCTTTTGGTTCAGTATGGGATGAGGTGAAGGATGGCTTCGTACGAGTAAGTAGTCTCCAAATGGTTCTGACTATTCATTGGAATCCTATAGAATGCAAATGGCATATAACTTCTATAAAAGGTACGGAGGCAGGGAAGTAGCAACAGCTTTCTTGTCAGGATATGCAGCCAACTAGACTGTATGTTCATGAATCAATGCAAAAGCTAATTTAATGGAGCAGGAATGAAAAATAATACTTAATGATTTTTTATATAAATTTTATGAATTATTCCAACAATTAGTTACTAAACCACAATAAAGAATATTATATTTATAATTTTTCAGAGGAGTCGATCGATACCGGCGAAGGTGGCGGTTCGGAAGGCTGTAATGGCGGCGGGGAGGGGGAATCTCGAGAGGGGGAGGAGGGCACCGAGCTAGCGACGTTGTTGGACAGCAAGCTTGTGCGGGAGAAGCGAGCGGAACTCGCACGCAAGCTGGACGCGTTGCGGCGCAAGCACGCGCGAGTCAAGCCCACGCCTAAGTTCTTCGTCAAGCGATTGTCCTCCAGGAACGTGTAAGTATATATCTTTTAGACTCACCCGCTGTGCCCACGCCTAACTTTTCTTTTACTTTTGGTTCTTCTCTGGACAGAGATGAGGTTGAACCGGTGGTAGATGTTTTTGTCGACGTTTTGAATAAAAAAATCATTTTCCTTTCATTTCATTAACATTTTCAAGCATTCCTAGCATTGTGCTAAATAAGGTAAATTAAATGTACTCAACGCGCATTTGCATGTAAATAAATCGTTATACGTATACGTATTTTAAGCCCTTTACATGCAACAGCGTAGAGCACAATACGTGTGCGTGCCAATTCTAATCTCCGATCAGGAGCGAGTCGTCGATAGACGAGGGTGCCGGCATGTCGTCACTGACCGCGGAGGAGCGCGAGCTGCGGCTGCGCTACCACCACGCCATCTACGGCGCGCTCGACAAGCAGCTGCGCAACTCGCAGCAGACCCAGATGAAGGCGCTGCAGGTACAGATTTATTTAAAAATAAACTATTTTTACGAACGTGAGTGGAGCCGCAGGTGAAAGCTAGTACTTTTATAAATTTAAGATTTTTTATATATTTAAGGTTATTAATATACAGCTACAATGGCGATATTAATTTAACATATAGGTAGGGCTAGTGCCAAGTAATCATATAAATTTTGAAAATTTTAAATAATTTGTAAATTGAGAAAAATGATTTTTCAAACAAACTAAATAACATAAAAGTAATATTAAAAGGGATCATCCTTGCAAAACATTCATTAATGAAAATACTTACGTGAGAGAGCTGATAACCGCGCAAGCGCCCGCACCTGCAGGCTGCAACGCGGGGTGGGGAGCAAAACGACAAACGTATTGAATGAATTTACGCGACGTTACAACCAGAGCTCGGCGCGAGACTTCTTTAATTATAGGATGCTCTAAGCTGCTATTTAAAAAAAAAATATTAATCCGTAAATAATAATAATATGAAATGAAAATGCGAAAACGTACATGTATGTTAAATTAATGTCACCATTGCGGCGCCACGCTGTAGAAATACATGTATTGGAACCCACGACCTCTGGTGCAATATAATCGATTTACCCGAGTCATCATTAGTTTTAATGGTAAAAAAAAAACTGGTAAAAATGATATGGTAATGAATAATGATGGTACCTGATGGTACGGAACCCTTCGTGTGCGAGTCTGACTTGTAAATTTTTATTTTAAATAGTAGTCCGTTTAGTCGTTACCTTGTGAGAACGAAATTCTTACAAAATGTGTATCTAGTATTGATATAATATTATAATTATTCACAAACATTTTAGTATGGAGTTTGATGCAACTAAATAATCTGACTTCCAGGATTCCCTCGAAACTGAGAAAAAGGAAATTTTAAATAGACTCGCGAATTCACGTAAGGAAGATGTGAAGGCGCTAGCCAAGAAAACCAATAGAGATAAGGATGAAATACTAAGGATAAAGAGGGAGATACACTCGCAGGTCAGTCTTTGATTTTTACGTTAATTTGCCTCCGCCTTCGACTCTGTGTATTTGTTGAATTGTAGCCACAAAGGGCCAGGATATACCACTCATAAAATATTATTCTTCCTAAGCATATTTCGGCTACGGCGGTTAAGTCTTTAAACTAGCCAACTGCGCAGGATACGACCGGAGAGAAATTGGACGCAGGTCTCACGGTTTGGTAACAATTTTGGGATCCGACCCGCGACTCGTACCTCTTACCAACTTGCTTACTGCTGAACGGGAGTCGGCTCTAACATGGACTTGAGGTTAATGACGGCAATGCTTCTGCACTGATGACCGTTTATTATTTGCCTCTATGCCTTATAATAGCACTGCAAAGTGATAACTATGTCGCGTATTGTGCGATTTGTTAGTATCCGGTGCCCCTTTGGATAATCAGTAGGGTGCCTGAGGGCATCGCAATGTAGATGACATAACCTTGCACTTATCTTAATTTTCTTCCGCGAAAGATTTATTTATGTAATGAGCTGTCCCATTCGGATTTACAGTAAATCCTTTTCTTTTTTGAAAGAAAAGAGCGAATGCATCTTTGAAAGCCCGACAACGCATCTGCCAGACCTGTGTGTCGCGCATATCCGTGATCGTTGGTGATCACTTACCATGACGAAAACCGACGGCACGTTTGATAATTTGATAATGTCGTAAGAAAAGAGTTCATGTTTATACACGCATCGCTCGATTGCTTGGAAGAGAGATAGATAGATGTGTCACAAGCCAAACGCTTAGGCTGATCTAGCCATTTGTCTTGTACGCGGAATGTGACAATTTTTCGTGATTGAAGCCGACGTTTAACGATTTGTAAGACGTTACGAACGAAGTCACGCCAGAAATGAGTCGGGGCGTCGGTGGTCGCCAAACATCGATTGCTAGATGTATGCTGTAAAGTAGTATCCTTTTTTTTTTTTTGTTTTCGCAGGGGAATACATTTACGCACGATATTCGGGAGCCTGGGTGGCTCTGAAACCGGGCCTGTGTCGGGCTCGGCGTTTGGTACTCCCCTACCGACTAAACCCCTGCGGGTGCCTTCAGCCGCTATGATTGGAGGGCCCCGGATCTAAAAGCAACAGGGCGCATCCAGCGACAGGCTGGCCTCGGTGAGAAGGCCAGACTCTTCCTCCTTAGGGACTGTCCGGCTGCCTTTGTCCCTTACTCTACGATGGAACCGTGCAAGGGGGTCAGGTTCCCATCCTAACCCCTGGTCCCAATGCTCCAACGGACCACACCACGCCGGTCGTCCGCATCCACACCGCCATCTGCTGATTCAGAGCGGGTGGAGGACTTCCGGCACTGGCTGGTCCCATCCGCGGGGCGGCGGACCAACCATCAAACGGTCGCAGAGGACAGGGAGGACGGCAACGATACACCGCATCTCCTCTTCCTCTGCGGCCCCACCGCCAACGCATCTGACGGTGCGCCCCCGTTCGGTCGCGGGAGATAGGGTGCACGGCAACGACACACCGAGACACCTCTCCTCCCGCGACCCCACCTCCATGCACGGCATGCGTCCAATGGACGCATCCAGAGCGGGGGCCTAGCCAAGCCCACTCGACGTGTCCCCACCCGAGATCCCTCTTGGCTCACCGTGGTTGTCCAAGCCACGGCTACTAAGCCCCCTCATCACGACAAGGTGGAGATCCGTCGAGGGGGTGTAAAGTAGTATCCTAATGCAGGAGTTCCCAATCTTTCTCAGCTCACGGTGTAGTATCAAGTTTAGTATTTTGTCACGGCGCCTACCCTACGTCTCGTATCGTATCGTGGCCATTTTCTTTACTGATGTGAGCGCCCAAAAGATACACGCGAATATATGTGAATCGACTCTTTACTTTCTACGGCGCACCAGGGCGCCGCGGAGTACTCCTTGGAACCTCTGACCCAGTGTAATGTCTCTGTTGTCAGTCGGTGGAGCGCGGCGTGCTGGAGTGCTCCCGTCTGGAGCAGACGCACGCGCGGCGCCGCGAGGAGCTGGCACGCGCGCACGAGCGGCTGCGGGCCAGTTTGCTGCGCCAGCGGGAGCAGGTACGACGGAATGCGTGCGTGTGAGCGGATGTGTGTGCGTGCGAACGTGTGCGTGTGTGCGTGCGTGCGTGCGTGCGTGCGTGCATGCCCGCCAAATAGTAGGATATCTGAGCGCCGCTATTTTACAATATGTCAATTCAATGCTAAATACAAAAAGTGACGCTCTCCGAGCTATAGGTATTCAGGACTTTCATAAGAGCAAAGCATTATTATTTTATGTCATGAAACTTGATTATCAAAATGGTAATTCTATTTTCAGGAGTTACTGGAGCTGGAGCGACTGTGCGGCGGCGCGCCCGAAGGCTAAAGTTCCGCGAGCCCTCACGTAGGAATCTGTGATATTATCCTCTAAGGAGTCCACTCGGCTCCAAAGTCTGCAATCTCATAGTTTTAGTTCACTACCCTCAGAGCCACCGACCGGGAGGACGGGGCTCCTTCTGACCTTTGAGTGGCTTTACTTGTGGATTTCAATCGCGATATCCGTGCACCTGGCGTCGATGACGTCATTGGCGCTCTAGTTGTGTATTAACCGAGCTAAGGCGTCAAGGCGCAAGAAGGCGTATGGTGAGAGGAGAGGGGTGCACAATGCGAGCGAGCTGTCACGTATATACTCTGTAGCGTCGGAGTGCAATACTGTGGTTATATTTAGGGAATGAATCACTTGAAGTGCTCTTACGGGGTTCGCCGTCGGATCGACGACTGGAAGATGGCTACGCATACGCACACATTTCACGTAGTGTTATTTTACAAATTTATTTTCTATGCACGCTGTCGTTATTTATACACATTATTTTCTTCAAAGAAACTTTGAAAATAGGTATCAGCGGTACAATGCCCCAACGTATGTAAAAAATATTGTTTGGAATGTCGCTACTTGTAGTTGTGATAGTAAGAAGGGGAAACGCACAATATCTTTATCTTAAATTGCAAATTAATGTGGCCGATTGTTAACTAAATTGCAGTCTTGTTTGTGAACTCGTCATTCAGCTTGCGTTTACAACGGCGTCCATAAATTACGTTAGGTATTTGAGGCCAATTTCACCAAATCTCACCAATCTTAGGGAAAAGCGGAGGTTTAGGTACATATCACGTATTATTTTTACTACTTCCCATCCAAAATACATAGTATAGAGTACTTTTTCTAAAAATTGTAATTACGTATCCATTACTCGCCCCTAACTCGTTGCATTTAACGTATCCATTACATAATTTAATTTACAAGAGCTTGAAACCGTGCTAGTCACCGTTTTGACACAAAGCATTGGACACGGCCATCTTTGTTAGACTGTTATTTGCACAAGAGTTATTTGTAAATACGTTACACAAATTAAGTTTTAAATGAATTTAAGTTAAGAATATGCTCGGGATGGTGACAAAAGAAACTTAATGTACATGCCCCAAACTTCGTGTCATTTTGAATAATTGGCAATTTAAATGAGTAATTAAGATTAAGAATTTACATATTTTATTACATATTTTTTTTTTACAATTAGCCTTTTATTAATCTAATTTATCAAAGAACAGGAAATGT